>JARYGA010051315.1:0-66885 GCA_030545235.1 Helianthus tuberosus
TTTTGTGAACTAGGTATATATTATTTTTAGAGTAAAAATAATATGACTTGGAGATACTCGTAACGAGTAAAAATACAAAAAATACACATGCGACCTATTTAGACAAGATACGTAATTCGGGTGCAAAGTGCAAAATACAAAAAGCTTGTATTTATTTTTGAGAAAAATTATATTAGTAAGACACTTAGTTAAAAATATAAAATATTTTTAACACAAGAATATATACACAAAAGAGAGTGACTCTACTTGTGCGACACAAATCTGGTGACTAACGTTAAGAAAACGCGTATAGGTTACCACGTTAATTAAGCAAATCCGGTGAAGTTTACGACGCAAGGAACGCAAAGTTGTGAGTTCATGCTCCCCCTTTTCTTTAACTGTTTTCAGTTTTTATAACTTCGGGGGTGAAATACATGTACAAATATTATTATGTTTATTAATGGTATGATAATAAGAAGCACACTTGGTGAGGACGAGTACCAAGTGTGACAAGATATAAGAATACAAGAGGCACACTTGGTGAGGACGAGTACCAAGTGTGATGAGATATAAGAATGTAAGAAGCGCACTTGGTGAGGTCGAGTACCAAGTATGATGCGTTATGAGAAATGATACGAGAAATCGTGTCACGAATAGGGTACATAAGCACCATTAATCAACAATATACCTAGACCGCAGAACAAAATGTTAGATCTAACGGGTGCCGGGCAGCCACACTCTCGGTGAGGGCGAGTATCGAGTAGTGCTTTTGTGTCTCAGAATATACCAATTAAATGCCTAAGGTTTGGTGACTTCCTATGTCGTGTCACATGTTAATGGCTTTGCAACCCATTAAAAGTCCTGATACTTACAGGAATACTTTATTTACAAATAATTCGTACCATACTAAAACTTGATTAATATTTGAGTACGTGGGGAACTCAAGAGGATGGGAATTATACTTGAGTACGTGGGGTACTCAAGAAAAACTTGAATTATACATGAGTACGTGGTGTACACATGAATACTTGATTTATATATGAAAACTTGATTTATACATGACTCAAACTATGTTTTCATACAAAGTATACAAACGTGAAATACAAAAACTGCATGAATTCACACCAACATTATGTTGACGTTTTCCAAAACTTACATGAATTTCAGGTAACTAGAAGTGGATGTGTGCGCGGTCTTACCCATGCTCATGGATGTCGCTTATGTTTGTCTTTAAATAAAGTGTAAACCTTTTAAGACAATGTTTTATGTTAACTCGCGATGTAAACGCTAACTTATGTTTTCAAATTATGGTATTTGAAGTTATTTTCATGTGCATGTAGTATGTTTACCTTTCGTATGCAATGAGAACCTTTCATGATCACACCTCGTGCTTCCGCCGCAGAAAGGGGTGTGACAAAAACTTGTTTGGATGAATAACTAATTTGCTTTGCTTGTGGTACCACATTCCATTCTCATTCATCCTTTCCTGAGATAAAAAGAAAAAACATCACATTCACAATGATGAACTTATAACCGTGAGTCAAGTATTATATCTTTGAAATACTAATCCCCCGTTGTGGTTCTTTCTTCTTATGACCAAGAAGAGACAATAATTATGAATGACAAGAGAAGCATTAAAACGGTATGATCAGATTTGGAAAACACATTTAACGCATCAATTTGTTGGATTCCATTCAACTTTTCACGCTTTTGCCTTTAAAATATTTTGACAAAATGACAGTGCACGTCCTTTAGGTTTAACTAAAAGTACAGTGCACGTCCTTAACGTTTAAAAGTTGCACTGCAAATCCTTTAACTTTATTTTCGTTGCATTGCAAGTCCTTTATGGAAAACGGTGTTAACTTTAACCGTTAAATCCCCCATGTGCCTCCCACATGAGGGGTATATCTGTCTTTCCCTTCATTTTCCCCCTTTAAAACCCCTGTTACAAAAAACATTCAACATTTCCCTTCACCTCCTTCCTCTGTTGGGGTTTTATCTAGCACATCTAAATCCAGATTTGACTCAATCTGCACTGGATCATCCTCTTGCTCAACAAGAAACTCGAAATCTCTCATATCAACCTCATTCTCTTCCATCTCATTCTCCAAATCTACAACCAAACGACACCCCAAACACCCCATTTCCTTACCTCGTTTCACCCACACCCATAAAACCCTTCTGTACCATCCTTCGCACACACATATCCAGGATTACAGAGAGAGAGTTTGTTGAGAGAGAGAGAGAGGGAGGGCGACTGAGAGAGAGGTGCATTGACGGGAAGGTCAGTGGTAAGACGGCAAGGCAACGACAGCCAGAAGGGTCGCCATCGGCGGCTGGATTATGATGTCTCATGACTGATTCAGAAGCGATGTGTTTCCGATGAGTCCATACGACATGGTGGTGAGTTGGTGACAGTTTGGGGGCTGCATTGACGATAGTATTGAGTGGTGCTGAGACGGGAGCAGCGGTACTTCAGATGGTGGCAGCAGAGAAGCTCACCGCCGACGGCGGACAGCCGGAGCCCCAATTCAGGCTGCAGAAATGGCAGCGGGCACCCCCTTTTGTCTCGTAGACTCTTGATCAGTAAATATTTGTCAATAATAGTCTTGTGATTCTTGATTTGTACACATTTGTTGATTGGTGAATTGAAGTATGAATCGAAATACATGTTTTGTTAACTGAGTAGTGTTTAGAGAATGTGGTTTTTAATTGAGTATATGTTTGACTAACTGTTGGTTTAGAGCAACACATTGGTTTGATTTACTTGTTTGATTTGGGGTTTTATATGTGTGTTGTGGTTGTATAAATGTTTAATTAAGGGTGAAGGGAAATGTTGAATGTTTTTGGTAACAGGGGTTTTAAAGGGGGAAAATGAAGGGAAATGACAGATCTACCCCTCATGTGGGAGGCACATGGGGGATTTAACGGTTAAAGTTAACACCGTTTTCCATAAAGAACTTGCAATGCAATGAAAATAAAGTTAAAGGATTTGCAGTGCAACTTTTAAACGTTAAGGTGATGCACTGTACTTTTAGTTAAACCTAAAGGACTTGCACTGTCATTTTGTCAAATATTTTTCTGAAATACAGAACAAGAAGATTGACATTCTTTATTGTTGTCACATAGATCTCAGGGTTACCAAAAACTTTGATTTGAAATGTCTCTTCAAGGAGAACCACTAACTAATTTACAGGGACAGAAAGAGGTGGAGGAAATGTAACCTGGTAATGGAAAGGCCTGTGTGAATGTAGGCTTAAATCCACCTTATCACGTGACGTGAAAGGGGTACCCCATGCAGTTTTCGGCTCTGTTATACAATTCAAATGTCAAAACATATATTTAAATCATCAATAAGTCAACATCCATTTTATATGTACATAAATTCATATTACTATAAAACCAAATTTAAAATTCGATAACAAGGAAACTACAACCATTCAAGATCTATGCATATCAGGAATTTGAGATGGTGACAACATTCCTTTAAGCACTAACAAACGTTGCATTGTCTCCATCTTTTCCGCCATCTCTCTTTGAGTTTTCTCATAATGAGAAATCCTCGTAGCTACTTGTGCGGCTACTCGAGCCTCTATCTGTGCATCTACCCGTGATTGAACCAACATTTTGATTTCATCTTAAGATGTTATATTTGTTGCAGATGAGCTGGCACCAAAAACATCACAAGGAGGTAATCCTACACCAAAGGTCCTCACACACTCTTGTCCTCTAGACCTCGTTAGATTACCGAAAATTTGTCGTTTGAATGAATCACTAACTTGCTTTGCTTGTGGTACCCCATAAGGAAGTAAGCCTACACCAAAGGTCCTCACACACTCTTGTCCGTTAGACCTAGTTAGATTACTGAAAACTTGTTTGGATGAATAACTCATTTGCTCTGCTTGTGGTACCACATTCCACTTCTCATTCATCCTTTCCTGAGATAAAAAAAAAAAACAGCACAATCACAATGATGAGCTTTTAACCGTGAGTCATGTATTATATGTTTGAAATACTAATCCCCCGTTGTGGTTCTCTTTCTCAAGTACCCAGATATGAAAACAAAATTCAACAAAAAAATAATAATCCTCTATACCTGCTCGTTGTATAGAACAACTTCCATTCCCGTAGGAATGAATGATTGGTTTTCAAGGCTGTTGCTAACCATTTTTCTATAGTGCTGATGAATATTAAACAATGACAACAAGAATAGAATGACAAGTAGTTATAGAGAGGGATTGTGAGATGCAATTGTGTGTCATATTTTTGTTGAGGGTGGTTTTTATTTATACTCATTAGCTATGAACACATTTATTATACTAATACAACAAAAAAAATGTAAAATTCAATGTATTTGTAACACTACTAATATCTCCTGATGTGTTTTAAATTAGTTACTCTTCTTGCTCTAAAGCTTTTGGACTAGAATTGAATGCAGTGTTGCATTCCCTCCAAAACTAATTAAATACTTTGAATTCATAGATAACAGAAATAGAAAGAAGTTAATTCAATTTACAACCATACATTTAAAGGAATATAATTTATATTCTAATATTATTGCTTCTAACTTCTAAGCAAAAGGTGGCCAGCAACAAAACGAGAAGATTAATAATGATTCAGGAGTAAGATTAACAGAAACAGAACCCACTTGCAATCGTACCAACCAATTAGTCTGCAATCAACCTAGATGGGGGGTGACGACAAGTAAATCAGGGGCAATTTTGACTTTTTCATTATTTTTAGGAGAAATAGTCCATGTGATTCGACCAAATTTATCTTTAGTCCTCAATTTTTTAAAATCACATGTATCATTCTTGTGGTTTTCTCGGTTGTTACTCGGATAGTCCCTAGAGTTGACGGTTGTTAGTTTATCCAGCTAAATGTGTGTGAAATGACTAAATTACCCTTACTAGTATAAATTAATAGAAAGTGGCCCCATCATTATTATATAAATCTAAAACCTAGCCCCCACCCCACTACCCTCCTTTTTCTTCTTCTTTAGCCTATTACCGCCGCCATCACCCTCCAACATCACCATCAAGGCCAGTTGCAACATCATCCTCCGGTAACACATCTTCATAATCCCTCCACCACTGGCGACACCATGACCACCGTCCAAATCTAAACACAAGGAGAATGGTATGAGGAACAATTTGATTCTTAATTTACATCATCAATCCAAGGTAATCCCATTGACTCTAGTCTTGTGGCGATGCATGTTTTGCGATTCAGTGCTAAGTGATAGTGTAACACAACGACCGGTGACATGAAGGCCTCGAGTAGAAGACTTAGTTGACACCTACTTATGAGGAAGTGGCGAGTTGAGATTGCACGATGGAGAAGAAATGATTGATGCTTGAGGTAGACGGTAGGTAACTGATGCATGGGTTTTTGATAATCATCAGACTTCGATGATTGTAAGGTTGATTGTATGGCGACGACACGCCAGGAAGTGCTTAGGTTCCGAGACGACATCGACATGAATGTTATAGCTACTGTGGAACCTGGCAGGCGAGTCGAAGAGCTCGTGATAACTACAAGATTTGAAGGTATATATGAGGTTATAAATGATAAGATAGACGATATATGGTGTTGATAAAGGTATAGATGATGATAAGATGATTTGTTGCTACCGGTGGAACATTAATGTGAAGGCCAACGCGTAAGGGATTGTGGAAGTTCCCTTTATAGTGACCAACGAGGAGAGATATGAATCGCGAGACAAATTAAAGAGGCCTCGTGAGTATAGATTCGAACGAAAAGTTGTATGATGAATGCATAAGTGAAATAGATGGAAATAGCAAGAACTGTCACCTTGAGGGCTCAGTTGCAAAAAATAAAATAAATAAATAACATTATTTTCTAGATGGAATGGGAAAATATGCTCAAATCTCATGGACTATTTTGGCATTTTACTTTGAATAATAAATCCTAAAATTACCCTTTGCCAAAAGAAAATAAATCCCACTCAAACCCAAGAACACGTAGAACGGAGTGATTTTAAAGTTCAAACCACTAATATGTACACACGTCATCAAAATATCATGAAATCTCACTAAATTGCGCATAATATCATGAATACCTCACTATAGATAGCTGTTCATTTAAGGTTGCATATTTTGAAACTATACTTAGTAAAATGCTTACAATAAATATCTGAAAACAATTTCAAAAACGTTATGAACCCCCAAACCCTAAATTTGGTGTATCATATGCCAATCCACTTGTATATTTTAGGGATCCATGGAAGAAGAGGAACAAGAGAACTAGAAGTGGAAATTGTAAGATGTGCCACGCAAAAGGAAAATTACAAGATTTTCTCTAATGTTATTGACACAGTGTAACCCTCAAACTTCAAGCCATTTCATTTTGTGATGTTGGATTTTAAAATGTTTTAGCAAACAAATGGGTCAATTTAAAATAATTAATAAATAATAAAAAACCGTACCTTAATAAATTTAATATCATTATTTTGATTACTTGTATAATAACCTTGTTAGACATATAAAAAAGAGAAAATTTTGTGAATGATCACGTTGACTTGAATAATATATACTAAAATTACCCTTTGGAAAAAAAATGCCCCCTAAAACCCAAGAACACCAAAAACGAAGGGATTCTAAAGTCCAAACCACTATGAGAACTCGTTAAATTACGTATACTGTCATGAATATCTCAATATAGGTTGCCTTTCATTTAAGGTTAAAGATAGAAACTCTACTTAGTAAAATTCTTGTAATAAATATCTAAAGAATTTTCGAAAAAATTTATTGTCACACCCCGATAAATAGATTACATTAGAGTCGGGTGTGATCCGAATGGTATCTTCATTGCACAGTGGAAGTATTTGAGCTAAGACTTCTAAAGAGTGAACGCCCGCTAAGTACTCGAATCCCCATGGGTTATCCTATTCAACTGTTCCGTAGTTTCAAAAAAATGCGACATGAGAAAGAACATGCGAAAAATCAACATAAAATTGAGCGAGTTCATAGTTTGTTTTGAAAAAGATTTAAAATAAATCTTTTTGATAACCGGTTTAAAAGTTGTTGAGAAAACATAATGAAAATCATTTTTCTGCATATCATATGAAAACTATGAGTCTAGCTCACGAGAGTCTTTGTGCCTTGCACGAGTGAGAATGGGCCGAGCCAAAAGGGTTTTTGTAAGCAGGACCAACCCGTCCTCTTACTTGTACATCAGTTGAAAACGTTACCAAAGTTTATAAATCCATGTATTTGTGAGTTTGCATCAAATGCATCTTCAAACCTTTGAATGTTTTGAGTATCGAAAGCTGGTATGTAAGCGTCTATGAACCTAATGATCATTAATGTGTAGCTAAGACATTAATATGTGTGCCGACATAGGAACCACTCAACCCGATAGACGATTTTAAGTGTCGATTAACCTCAACTGGGACACAAAAGTACTCTAAGTGGTCTCACAAGGACCAGAGAGTGGGAATCGTCCGTACCCGATAGATCTACCCCTTTGTTCTGTGGTCCTTAAAAGGATTAACGGTGCCTAAGTTAGCGCCTATTCGCACGTGATCCAAGGATTCATTCCATAGCTTAACCATACCCTAGTTAACATATAATGTGTGTGTTATTAGGCCTAGCCCATGTCCTTGGGCCTAGCCCATGTCCTTGGGCCTTGCCCATATCCTTGGGCCTTACCCATGTCCTTGGGCCTTACCCATGTCCTTGGGCCAAGCCCATGTCATTCGTGTTATTGGGCCTAGCCCATGTCATAAAACTCATGCATGTTTCGAGAAACACTTATGTTTTTATAAAACCGATATGTTTAGCATGATCTTTTCGTAAACCATTTGAGTTCGTTGAAATCCTGTTGCGAAATGGTTTATAAATAGGTGATATTCGTTTATCGAAACCTTGTATGCTTTTGCAAAACTTGCATGTCTTTCCACCTCCGAAAACATTTATCAAAATGTAAAACGGTAAAAAGTGGAGATTGTGAACTCACCTTGATATGCTTGTGCAAAGCCAACTAAATGTGTTTCCGTGATGTTGTTCCAAGAAAGTGAACTTGCAAGCATGCATCTATAGCATTCCTAACAGGGAATAACTTATCAGTTTCTAAGGAAACGTAGCTAATCTACGTGCCCGAGCTCTATCAAATCGTTAACCAAACGATTCTAAGGAGGTGTTATTATCTTTAGGGAAACAATAATGTTGTCCTCATTTAATCCCATTTAAAGCCGATGATATTTACTAAGTCTTAGGAATACTTACTGTTCGAGAGGTTAAGGATATATATTTATATAAAAATATAAATATATTTATGAATCGTATTAGTGGTCTCGAAAGGTAGTACGTGTATGTAATGAAATATTCGAATAAAAATAACACACGCTATAGACTCGTTGTAGGTCCACTCGGAGGATCAAGAAACCTACTTTCTTGTTGTTAGAACACAAATACAAGTGCGGAATCCTTGTAAATATGCAACCAAAGCAAAGTCAAGAACACACACGTAACCAAAGATTCACTAATCTTGATTAAATGGAAGAGAACACATACAAACACATACACACAGTGTTTACAGACTCACCAAGTTCTCTTAGTCTGTTCTGCAAACAAAAGCTGTCTTATATAGAGTCCCATCCCAGTAACATCACCAAGGATGTTACTGGGCCCACAAAGAACTAAGGCCCACGAAGAACATAGTTCTTCGTTGATTAAAACCACGAAGAACTATTCAGGGTACGAAGAATGGGTTCTTCGTGGAGGCCTGCAAATAGCAAAGGTAAGACAGAAGCAGATGTAGAAACTGATAAAGAGAACCAAAAACATGCAGACTGCATTTATTGCAGTTGTAGTACAAACATACATACATAAACTGTACAACTGTCGTACCAAGTCAAGATAGGAGATTATCTTGACTTGGTCGACTCGACCAAAACATACAGACTCGATAATACGAAAAGACCGTTTCATTACATTACAACGTAAACAAAATAAGAACAAGCGACATATACAAAAAGTGCATCAACAAACTCCCCTTTGTCTGTTGGTTGGTCTTCGGTCTTTAGTCTTAATGAGCCGCTTCCGACCATGAGCTTCCAGCATGTATTCCCTGATAGTAACAGTAACATGCGACGCGTTGAAAGCGTAAAGCCTGACTTGCATCCTTATCTTCGTACAATATATCATGACGAAACAATCTGTCGATATCAGCAGCCGACATGTTGACAATCCACATCGGATCGAGAATACGGAAGTTTTCCTTGTCGTTTCTGAAGACGATGATTGCCTCGTGCGTATCGGAATCATAACACCAAAGAACCATGTTTGCGAGAATTGCTTGTTCCATCGGCATCAGTGGAATCTTATCCAAAACCTTCACCGGCTTGTACACGAGCCTGTACGATCCGTGTTGGTTGCTGGATCCAACATGAACTTGATCTGCTCATACATCGGGAACTGTGGCTTGTATAATTCATCCTTCCAACCCTTTCATCATTCAATCCTCAACTTCCATGCAAACAGCTTAGCACCTTCAAAGTTTGATCGATTAATGAGCTCCAGTCTTGCTAACACTGCCACATCGTAGAACGGTAGAGTAAGAATACCCAGAAGCGACTTGAAATACTGAATCCCATGTTCTCGCTTCATAGCAACACAATGAATTTCTTTAACGAACATCCAGCTGAGTATTTTTCCCTGAGGATGATTCTTTTCATACTTCATGTAATCAACTTGTGCGACAGGAGGTGTCACACCCCGACCCGCAGCGGAATGGTACGGGGCATGATGATTGCCCATAGCTTATGACACTATAATAAGTTTAATATTTAAAGTCACCAAATTAAATTTTGTCACACATAACATAAAATTCAAATATTAATGTCAAGTTACAAAATCAAATAAAATTCAAATATTTTGTCACACATAACATAAAATTCAAATATTACTAAGGCAATCCTACATGTCTTCAACTGAAGATCTGTCCACCCTTGTGAA
This sequence comes from Helianthus tuberosus, assembly GCA_030545235.1. NCBI lineage: Eukaryota > Viridiplantae > Streptophyta > Magnoliopsida > Asterales > Asteraceae > Helianthus > Helianthus tuberosus. The sequence continues at coordinate 9,960 of JARYGA010051315.1, forward strand.
CCTGTATCACGCGTAAAAGAGTTTTAGGTCAACAAACATGTTGGTGAATAGATTCGGTTTTTATTTAAAAACGTTTTTGCTTTATTAATTTTAGAAAACCTTATTTTATAACATGCATTTCCAAATGTGAAACTAGGTCTTTCAATATAATAAGAATTCAACACATAACTCATAAACCACAACAACATAACCATATTAGTAACCATAGATACACAGAGATTCAAGCCCCGTAAGGCGAATCTGCGAAACAATGATGGCGATACCGAGTTCAACCCATGGTTGTGGGGAACCGGTCAGCCAGGTGGATCCACGCGAAACCTGTGACACAAAGCGAGTAACACATAGATGCACGTATAGAGAAACAATAGAAATTAGCAACAAGTGACACATAGAAACACATCGAATAACATGTTATCAATTTAAATAATAAATTTGAAATCAAGCGTGAGATACACCCCAAAAAGAGTTAATGGCAAAAAGGGGAAAAAGAGTCGAATCTACTCACAGGATGCGTTCCTGCTTAGTCTTGTGAAACACCGCGCGACATGAACCGGATTGTTTCTAAAATGATAATCACCCTAAAATGAAAAACCGAAATCCTAAACAAACGGACAGTATATAAATTTTAGGAAATTGGGTTCTCCTATTTGGGGACTTATATGAGTTTTCAAAATAATATACAAATTGGTATTTTGTACAAATTGTCATGATTAATTATATAGTAATAAGAATTTAGTATGTTATCATAATCGTTAAATGTTACCAATTTTGATTAATTAATAGAATTCATCTAACAAAATCATACCTTAGATTTCATGGTTATCACATTTTTTTAATTTAAAATAATAATTTTTATAAAGAAATTTCACTTACTTAAAAGAAGATCCGTTGATAAGATAATTAAAATTATAGAAAATTTATATAAGAGTCTGAAAATAATTATAGAAGCTATAACAAAATCAGTGAAAATATTTATAGAGTTTATTAGTGATAAACTTGTATTTTTGAATAATTAAAACATGTATAAATCCAAATTATATTCATGAATTCCCAAAAAAAATTAAGGAAAAATTATATTAAAACCTCCTAGTGTTCATATACTCCTGAAATACCCAATAGAAATATTTATTGAATATATTTAAAATTATCCTGTATTTTTATTTGAATTATCTAGTGATTAAAACATAAATAATTCACCAAAATTCCAATTGATATATAAAAATTTCCAATATTTACACACAATACACTAGTATTATATCTAACTTATAATAAAATACTCTAAATAATGCCACATGGCATTCTCTCCTTCAACCTTACAAATTTTAATATAATTATTTAATAAATTTCTTTTAATATTAATATTAATATTAAAATTAATAATTAATATATAGATATCATTTATTTTTATCCTTATCTTTATCTAACATTTATAAATAACTTCAATTTTGCAATTTAGACCCTTTGTTTTTTTTTTTACTTTTAACCCAAAGCTTTTCATCTTTTACAATTTAATCACAACTCTTTTTTATTTTTAATTTTGGTCCACCATACTTATGATCTTTTCAAAGTTTTTCATTCCGTTCTAAATTTTGTGAGTTAATGCACCGCAACATGCGTGTGGGGTTCAACATTTTTTTTCTGTTTGACTGGTCCGTCGCAGCACATCTATTTTTCTCCGTTTAACAAGTTCGACCAACACGCGGATCCTGGATTGACTTAGTTATTTTTTAAAATTTTACGTTTCTGTTTAATTTCTCTATAACAAGCGTTCGTGATTCAAAGATTTTACGTCTGCTTTTCGATGGGCGTTATTTTTTTCGTTTTTACTTAATTTGTTTTTACGAGCTTTTCCGGCGTTGGTGGTCGCTGACAGTGGTATAACATTGGTACTACTTGACACAGTTTTACAACAACCGCTGCAACGCAGGGGCTTAATACTAGTATAACAATATTATACTTTCAATTTCATCAAAACACAAATATAAATCTAAAAGCCCCAAATTCTATGCATGAAGAATCCTAATTTCAACTAAAATTAAATACGGATAAATCAGCCTTCTATCACTGAAATTGATAGAGGGCTTTTGTAGAGAACGAAAATGTAGGTCCGGCTAGGGGAGGATCTAGTCGCCTAATCCTTGTGTACAAACACGTCCGGTTGTGCGGAATCCAACCGGAGATGCAAACCGAGATAGAACACGCAAATGCACTACACACAATATTCAACGATTAACACCACTTGTATTAATACGTATGAAAGGTCCAGTTACAAGCTCAATGTTTACAGATGTACTCTATAAACTCTCTCAAACGTGTGTGTGTGCGGGTTCGGCAGAATGCTCTAAGTGTTCTCTCCTCTCAATGAAGTCTCCCCAAGTGTTCTCTCTCCTCTGAAATGAACACAACACATGGGTATTTATACCCGACACAGCACCTAAGGTCGAAGGATAAGGTAATCTGGTCGAAGGATCATCTATCGACCAGAAACCCATCGAAGGATCACATATACACCTCGAAGGATGATATCCTTCGAGGTCCATCTGTATCTATCGAAGACATTATCTTTCGAGGTCATCGAAGGATCTAAACTATCCTTCGATGCCTAATCCTTCGACACACAACATACAAACAATGTGCTAACTGTTTGGCCAAGTCAAACCGGAGGATGGTTGACTTGGTCAAACTTACATCGAACGCACATATAAACAAATCTAACATAAGACATCGTTTGGTATAAAATACAGACAAAGTACAGACACAAGTAGCTTTGTCTTGATCTTCGTGTCTTCAAGTCGAAACCAAGTCGAACTGAGCTGAGTTGAACCGAGCCGAGCCGAGTCGTGTCCACAAAATATGCATCAACAAACTCCCCCTTGGACGCTACTCGTGAGGTTCAACTTCGATGTCTTCTACGTCGGAGGATCTTCAAAGTCTTCGCGTGTCGTAAATAGAAAGTGTATCAACAAACTCCCTTTTTCATTTAGGAAGTGTGTCAATAAACTCCCCCTTAGATTGAACTCTCCATTGAGTCATGCTCGTGAGTCTTTTGACTTGTCAATTCTTCAGATCCTTGTGGTGTTGATGAAGGGTCAGCGGCAACTCGATCACTTTATCCTTTGAGTGCCTCCACTTCGTGTCTTCATTCCAAAGCTTGTCATCGAACATGTTCTCCTCGCCTTTAGCATCTGCACATGCAAGAAAGCTAAACGCATAATGAGAACAACCGCTTGGAATATAGTTAACATTTAAACAGACGACACATATGAGATCAAATCTCAATCAAACACCATCCGACAACAGTTTGAAAGTTTAGAAAATGTACAATTTTAGACTTTTTACTTTCAAAACTTGTTAACTTCGACAGTTTATGAAGATGCAATTGTTTTCCGGCTTACGATCAGGATTTTGGGTAGGATAGACTCGAGTTCCAACATCAGTCAATCAAAAATAAACTAGAAGCAAAATCTTTTTGGATTTTATAAAGTTTATATTAAAACACACCTAAAATCTTTTTGAAATTTTTCATTTGTAAAGACGGAAAACAATAAATAAATATACACAAGAATCATAAACTGAAAATAGTAAATAAATATCTACAGACATTCTTTTTGCGAGTTTCGAGGGTAAGAGAATCATATCAGTGTACGGTCAGGCCAAAACGCTCTTTTTGTTCAATTAGTTAACATTAAGATAAGCATCCTATAACAATTATCGGTATTGTTGTCCACATAAACTCAACTTATCATTTGTAATCATGGCGAGGGGATACGTTAAGGTATGATTTATACTTACCGACCGGTGTTCATCCACATCACGACACATTCCCGTATCAAGGTATGCACGAGAGTTCATCTTACCGGTGAGTATACCGATTATCATCTGTTTGACCGTATATGATGTGAGATTCTCACTTATTTTGATTGAAAACAAGCCCTATGTGATATAATCACTTATTGATGAGGAACTTGATTTTCATATGCATGAGGGCACAGGAGCAAGTCCGTGAACAGGTCAGTACTTTCGTACAGCAGAGAGACGAACTTGACTCCCGGATAAATGTGATATATTATCACTTATTTTGAGGGACATGTGATTATTGATCACTTATTTGTTTGGACATGTGATTGTTGATCACTTATTGAGGTCGTATGCAATATGTACACGTATGTATAGTATCATGGAAGATCTAGACTTGCGTCCCCGTTATTTTTCGGTAAAAGATACAACCATGATACCCAGATGATAAGCAGCATAAAGACCGAATATCTCAGAACCTCGGCAATCTCTCAAACGAAATTTCGGTACTAAGACCATATGCCAATGAATGGTTCCCACCTGGTCTTCAGTCGATTAAGATTTATATCACCCTGCACACTTTAAAATGATTGTGAGCCTACCGATACATCTTATATAGAGCTGCTTATCGTTTTTCAATTAAGGTTTAAAGAGGTTTGGACAGACCACTGATGTACTATCATTTTCTCTTTTTCTCGCCAGGAAACTCATTTTTGTTTTTCTATTGTTTTTGTGTTTTTGAAATTTTTCAATGTTTTTGGATTTTCAAAGTTGGAATTACTCCCCCTAAAATCAACAAACTAAGATAAAATTTAAAAACACAAAGGTATTTACAAAAATGACTTTCCGATGTTGGTTAACTCATGTTTTACCTCAATGCCGTTTACCAAAATTAATTTTTAATCTGAAAAGATTTACCGAATTTTGGAAAAATCAGTTGGCATGTCGGTTTGCGGTGCGGACCAAGACAGCATTGTCTGGCCAAAGAGTGCTGCGAGAGGATAACAATTTATAAAGTAGCTTAAATAACGACAAGTAAAGGAGAGATTAGAATCTTAAAACCGTATCCTGCAACTGCTTCGTGCATTGCAAGGAATCTGAGTGCTCTCCCAAACTGGATATCCACCCGGTGTGGATTTCAAAGTCGATTCGTTGAAGCTACTGAGACGTCTCTTGACAGCAACAAGATCATAAACCTTTGGGTCCGGCTGGTCTTCCATATTGCACCAGCGAAGGTCTTTGTCTTTCTCTTTCAGAAGTAGTGTGCGGTTGTTCAATCCATGCCAAGGCATCCGCACACCCGGTTGGTTTGTTCAACAAACACTTTTTCTTCAATCACACCGCGACGAAATGTACACTGCATGTTCATCTTGTAGATTTTGAACCTCAAACGTGCTGCAGGTGCGTACATTTAGATTGAATCTATCCTGGGGACCCGATCAAAGCCTTTAACAATCAAACTTTTAATGATTTTCAATTTGTCGAAGCTTTTCAATCTCTTTTTCAACAGACACTTCTGTTTCTCTTTCCATTTTCTTTTCTTCTCTCCATCACAGGCAACAATTTCTTCTGTCGCCTATCTGGTGTATGGACACTCCACTATCAACAATCTTACGACTATCGAAAGTTCCTCCTGGAATATCCTACACACTCACTCAAAGATTAGTTGGAGAGGGGGACCCAAGCCTTTGTGGACTTGGGTCGTCCTTGATCATCAAGGAAAGTGATTTCAATCACTTGATGATTAGGAAACAGAACCTGTGGTGCTCCCCCTGACTGAATTACCTGCTTTGGTTTCCAAGCTGTTTGTCCTTTACCAGTATTTGAATTTATTGTTTTAGCATTTACTGGTTTTACAGTTTTAGGTTTTGCTTGTACAGGTTTTTCTTCTTTGACCTCTGATTTTAAGGCCTTCTCAATTACCTTTTGATTCTTTTGTTTTAACTTCTTTTCCCTTTCTTTCAAGACACGTGGGTCTTGTTTCGGGGAAACAGGTCGTTTTTGGTAATTGGTTTCTTGGGGAGCACTCGTTTTTGCCTTCAACTTTTGCAGGTATGGGCAGTATCTTACAATATGCCCAATTGTGCCACACTCAAAACACATTCTCCGCTCTACAAACCTCGGAGAACCATGTTGATGACCAGACGGAGAACCAGACAATGAACTTTGTGATCTAGATGTACTTGGACCTAAATCACATCCGTTTGTGTGTTGGGTGTAATTATTCTGATCATTTCGTTTTAAAATTCTAACTTGTTTTACAAAATCAATGTTAGATTTATCCTGAAATGTTTCAAGTTTATCTGTACCCTTGGATCCAACAAAGTTCACTTTCGGTTCTCGTTTCTTAACAGGAGCTCTTTTGTTTTGCACCTTTTGCTGCTGAACTTTAGGTGCTTGAACATTCTTGTTCTGAGCCTTCTTTCCCTGTACCTTACCTTTTCCGGAGTTCACTTGTTGTTTTCGCTCAATTGGTTGTTTTTGGTTTCCGTATTGTTTTCTAATTTGTTCACTCGGAATTGGATCACATTGAGTGACGGTAACTTTGCCACTTTTGTTCCCCAAAAACTTATCAATACATCCTTCAAAAATTTGCTCAATTAAATCTTGATTTACATTTTTAATTGGAAAATCTTTGTTAGAGTAAATTTTGTCATCTCCTTTGAGCGTGTACAACAAGTTATTCCCTTCACTGCTAGAAACGAGGGAATCCATTGCTTTTGACATCTCAGTCTTACTCGGTTTCACTGGTGGATCACACAAGATGTGATTCTCAATTGGAATATCTGTTGTAACCGAGTTAGACTGTTGTTTCACAATCTCTACAGATTCATCATCCGATGAATCAGATTCATCATCCGAAGAATCAGTATCCTCAACAATGGGAGGACTCTGTTCCTTAACACACGATGAATCTGTCACATTCTCAGATTCTGATTGACCCGAGGATGATGTACCAGTTGTGAACCCGAGGCCTGCTGCAAAATCATCTAGATTGAGTGGCACAGTAGGTTCAAAACGGGGCATATCCTCGTTATCAGGCAATTTGGAGTAATTGTGATTCATTGGGGGAGGACATGATTTGAATCCCATACACTTCTTATCCCCCTTTTTCTTTTGAACATCAATAATGTGATCCAAAACATAGCGGGAATTGGAATAGCTTTCCAATTTCTGCTTGATTGTCTCACATTCACATCGAGCTGTTGCTAACTCTACCATTTGTTTTTCAATTGTGTCGATTAAATCATTGTTAGCATGTTGTTTTCTCAAAACAGCCTTTTGCAATTCAGAAACATCATGTTTTAATGACGCAATTGTTGCTTTAAATTCCTTTTCATTTCTGGTTAAAAACAAGTTAGCTTCAGTTGCTTTAGAAAGATCAAAAATCAATTCTTGATTGTGTTTGTTTGTGATTTCAAACTGCTTTTCCTGTTCAGCATATTTAACCTTTAAACTATCACAATTTTCACAACTAACTACAGTGGGTTCATCGACACATACCTGGCTTGATGAACTGTCGACATTAGCCGTAAAGGCTGAATGGAAAGAAAAAGATCCATCTTCAGAGAAGAACTTAGCAAGCTTCTCGGAAGTTCCAGCAGATTTCTGACAGAGAATAGATCTCCTCTTGCATAATACTTCAGCTTCAGCCAAAAGTTCATCAACCTTCAAATCTAAAGCATCACTTGATAAATCACCAGCATCAAGTGATTCCCCATCTGTGCTCCCACTATAACCCGAACTATCTTCATCTTCTGAAGATTCACCAGCAGACACGGGTTCTACTACCTTCTCAATCACTTTAGCATAACATGCTGTTCCACCATTTGGAGCATCATTTCCCAACTGAAGAGACCAATCACAACCTTCATCTACTTGAACCACGAGTCCTCGGTTGGCATTTGATGGCCCTGACTGGCTTTGGTTGTTGACAGGGATCAACGTACGAACATTGTTCCTGTTCTGGTTCTGCTGGTTGCCTTGATTTCTGAAGGGATTTTGGTTTCCATGCTGAGCTGGTCTTGTGCATTCCCTTTTGAAATGACCTCGTTCACCACAGTTAAAGCACGTTACAGCTTGCTTGTCGAACCCATACTTGGTGTCTTTCTTGCTTTCCAAGTTGTTTCTCCCCGTCCTTTCCATAAACTCCTTTGCTCTTCGAATTGCACTAGCAAGAGCCCATTTGATATCCATCATTTCAAACTCTTCTCTATCCACTTGCTGATAATCTTCATTGGTTAGATTGATATTCCCAATCTGACCTGCAATCAATCCACAATAAGCACTAACCAAGGTGTTCAACATCTCCATATGCTCCTTGGCTATTTCGACACTAACTTTGGAAAAGTTGGAAGTGTCTAATCTGACTGTGTTCGGAGTGGAAGTGGCTTGAATGTTTGAAGAGCTTCCATAAAACCCTTGCTGTTGCGGTTGTTGCTTCTGAGCTGTCGGTTGCACATACTGTTGTTGAGAAGAAGAAATTTGTCTTGGATACATCGAGTATGCTGAAGGATCAAACTGATCTGTTGTGGAAGGTCCGGTGTTTGAGATGAAAGCTGTTTGAAGCTTCGCGTGTTGAGAAGCTGGTTTTTCTCCACTGATACCTCCTGCAATCCCAAAGTACATCTCTGGACTTTGAGGAGTTAGTGTTCTTTTTGCCTTAAGCTTTTCTTCCACATCCTTGTTCTCCAATTTTTGAATTAAATCATAAACGGTGATTGTGTCTAAAACACCATTTTCTTTGAGAATTTCAAGATAACTGCTCCACTTTGCTGGTAAGCTATCAGCAAATCTCTTCGTCATTTCTTGTGGAGTGGCAGTGACTTTAAAAGCAAACATCTCGCTCAACAAGTGATGGAACCTTGTAGATAAATCTGCCAAAGTCTCATTCTCCATACACGTGAATCCTTCAAACTCTTTCTTCAGTAAATCTTGCTTGATCTTTCTTGATTGAGCATTACCTTCACATCGTAACGTGAGCATATCCCACAAGCTTTTAGTAGTCGTACAGTAAACAAACTGATGGTAAATGTCTCTGTTAAGAGCTTGTGTGAGAATCATGAATGCTTTCTTTTCTAACTCAAATTTCTTCTTATCTTCATCAGACAGAGTGCTGTAAGTTTGTGGATTAGCTCCTGCAACTTCCAACTCACTGTCAAATGGAGTGAAGAAACACATCCATAGATCTTGACCTTGCCCCTGAACATAAGTTCTCAACCTTTCTTTCCACCATCCCCAATCATTGATGTGATTTAGCTTTGGCGGTTTTGTGCTTGTACCAGTTTCACTGTCGTTCTGCATCATAGATTGAATGCTGCTGCTTTGATTTGTGACCAATGCCCATTGATTTGCAGTTATCATTGCAGCTTGAGTTGGGGCAATAGCTCGCAAGAATGCAGTTTTGTCGAAATCTGGCTCAGGTTGTGTAACTGATGATCGTGAAGATGTTAGAGTCCACGCGGTTGGATCCCACTGATCGTTTGTAGCTGATGATTGTGGAGTCGAAGTTATTTTAGTCCACGCAGTTGGATCCCACTGGCCGTTTGTTTCCATTTCATAAAAATTAATATATTAAGTGAAAATTGATTTAAAAAAAAAATTAATTTTCACAAACTATGTTAAAATTTCGAATGATAACAACCAGCCGAAGGATCAAGGATCGAAAGACCTGCAAAACACAACTGTTAATTATAAACAGACTAAGGATCGAAAGATCAACCTTTGTTCGAAAGATAGACACCTGTTCGAAGGATCAACAGTGTCGAAAGACCACTGTTGAGTTTCGAACAATGACTTCGAAAGATTCTCCAAGATGAAGGATCCTTATCTTTCGAAATGTAACAGTAGCTCGAACAATATATCCTTCGAAAAGATTCCTTGGCTCGAAAGATAACTCACTGACTTCGAAAGATGTTCGAAGGATGGGTACCTGTCGAACCTCCTTGATCGAAAGATGATCTTTCGACTTCGAAGGATATCTTTCGATGAGCTCTGGCACACTGACACAAAGTTGACAGGTTGGTGAGAAAGGTGACGGGTTGGTGCGCAACTTTCGGCAGAAGGTATGTTCAGACCTTACTTTCTGCCAAAATCAGATTTGGGTTGACAATTTTAACCAGTCGCCCCTTCCCAATGCACAAACAACTTTCGAAAATAACTAAACAAGATCAAAAGATGTAAAACTTTGAAGAACACTTGAATATTTGTTGAAGATATGAAGAACAAACCCATAAAATTTGAATTTTCCGGTGAACCGCCAACTTTCCAAAACACGAATTTTGCCCGAAACTTCACTAAAAACCACTCTTTAACATGTGAAAATGATAAACAACAAGGTTTTTATAAAAACTTCAAGCAAAACAACAGAAATTTCGAAGTTTTAAACATAAAATTTCCAGAAAATATGAACTTCAAAAGTCCGAAACACACTCTAAAACACTCGGTTTTAACAAGGAGAAGAGCCGAGGCTCTGATACCACTTGTAGGTCCGGCTAGGGGAGGATCTAGTCGCCTAATCCTTGTGTACAAACACGTCCGGTTGTGCGGAATCCAACCGGAGATGCAAACCGAGATAGAACACGCAAATGCACTACACACAATATTCAACGATTAACACCACTTGTATTAATACGTATGAAAGGTCCAGTTACAAGCTCAATGTTTACAGATGTACTCTATAAACTCTCTCAAACGTGTGTGTGTGCGGGTTCGGCAGAATGCTCTAAGTGTTCTCTCCTCTCAATGAAGTCTCCCCAAGTGTTCTCTCTCCTCTGAAATGAACACAACACATGGGTATTTATACCCGACACAGCACCTAAGGTCGAAGGATAAGGTAATCTGGTCGAAGGATCATCTATCGACCAGAAACCCATCGAAGGATCACATATACACCTCGAAGGATGATATCCTTCGAGGTCCATCTGTATCTATCGAAGACATTATCTTTCGAGGTCATCGAAGGATCTAAACTATCCTTCGATGCCTAATCCTTCGACACACACAACATACAAACAATGTGCTAACTGTTTGGCCAAGTCAAACCGGAGGATGGTTGACTTGGTCAAACTTACATCGAACGCACATATAAACAAATCTAACATAAGACATCGTTTGGTATAAAATACAGACAAAGTACAGACACAAGTAGCTTTGTCTTGATCTTCGTGTCTTCAAGTCGAAACCAAGTCGAACTGAGCTGAGTTGAACCGAGCCGAGTCGTGTCCACAAAATATGCATCAACAGAAAAATTAAGCAAGTTGGGCTTTGGAATCACCTGAAAACGTTGAGAATTGAAGGAGATATCGTCTGCACAAGTTACAAGCCCTAGAATGTTCTTCGATTAAATTCACGATGTATGATGGTGAATTGTAGGTTGTTGAGAGTGGGTAATAGGGTGGAATGCTTCAAGAATAGATTTGGTATAAGTTTGAGCCCTAATTGTAACGAATTTGATGATAGATTATTGGGTTTCTTGGAGTATCCTTTAACTTCATTAATGATGATTTATGTTTACTTTAATTCGATCAATTATAAGACAATATGAATCGATTGACGAGTATGTAACTTATATCTCATAGTTACGGGTCAAACCAATCAGTTCCTGAAGTTCAATCGTCCCATATTCGAGATTAAATGGTTGGTTTGCTTGAAATAATGGCTGAATTCGCGTTTCAGTTTCATTTGAGTGAGGAAGAAAGGTTCAGTTAGGGTTTAAGTATAAAGAGAGATGAATTTAGAGATAATTAGCCATGCAGCTCAGTTGGTCTCCCCGTTTCACCTTTAACAGGGCTGTACGTGTTCGAGTCTCCTCCCATGCTGTCTTACGTTTTTTTTTTAATTTATTAAATTGCATTAAATGCTGTTTAAATTTAATTCGCATCTCATTTGTTTATCAAACCGGGTGGTGGTGGAGTGGTCTTCATTTGTTTTACGTTGTGGGGGTCTCCGAATTCGAAACTCGCCCCACACGTTTTTAGTTCTTATTTTCTTTATTTACAACTTTTCCTATTTACACTGAGGCGCCTCATAATTAAACAGGTTGCTAACTTGACTTCTTTTATAAAGGTAACCAAGTTAATATATAATTAAACCAACTAAGTTTAATTCATTTCTCTTATAAAATTAACTAAGTAATTAACCTAGTTAGCTATGTTGTTAAACAAATAACTAACTAAGTTTCTTTAGAAAGCTAACGTTTTTCATTCAGTTTTAATCCAGCGTGATACGTGACGATTACTTAAATAATAACATATAACAATAATAATAATAATAATAATAATAATAATAATAATAATAATAATAATAATAATAATAATAATAATTGCAACATATCCGATTTTGAAATCCGGGTCGGATTTCGGAGACTCGATTTTGATGGATGTTACAGTCTCCCCAACTTTTGAGAATTTCGTCCCGAAATTAGGAGAAGACTGCTCGTATAGGATGAAGCGTAGGATCTTCAATATGCATAAACGATATCGGTTTGATTTGGTAATAGTATTAGGAACTCGAATTTTAGGATCGGAATGTCCCTTAGAAAGGTCAGGTAACTAGTGTGAAACACCCGTTCTATTGTTACTGAGAATACGCTCAAAATATGCCATATAAAAAAGGTGTAGAGTTATGGAGGTGGTAGCGTTCCTGGCAAGGTTTATATACCCAATTAATGAATCACTCTTAATTGCCAAAGATGCCAAAATGAAAAGGGTTAACTGTTATGTATAAGATAGCCGGTTATAGGCTCTATGATCATTACAATCACGAAGCTCAAGAATGGTGTATCAAAGATGTATTGCAACTAAAGATAAAATCATGTCCCAAAGATGACTTGTAACACGAGAGAGTTTGCAACTGAATCGTGAGGTATACATGTGATGCCCAACTGCAATCTGTGTCACAACTTGGGATTTTGAAAAGAAAAATTCTCATAAAATGCCACAATTTGAGTTGAATGAGCGAAATTATAGAATTTGAATTCTCCAATCACAAAAACCAAAACCAACTAACTAAGACTCTCATGATTACTCTAACGCTGCTTTTGAAAATTCGACAGAGACACTTATATATAGGAAGACCCAACGGCGTATCCACCATGTCTCTATCAAATTTTCATCCACATCGTCATTCGAATCATGATTGACAACACAAACACAACTTACATAGAACTTCTCTCAACCAATCTAACGAGGCTTTTGATAGTTTGATAAGAACACTTATATATAGGAAGTACCAGCGGCGTATCCACCATGTCCTTATCAAATTTTATTGGCTTCGTTAGCGGTTTTGATTGGTTCTATGCGACAACTCAACTTACTAATTAAATAACCACAACCAAACCACAAACAACCATTGTATGAGTATCGAAACCAAAAAGGGTGCGACTAAATAGTGGCAGTACCTACATCCATAGTTATGGGGAAAAGGGTCAGTCTATGAGTGATGATGTGAAACTGCAACACACATGAACTAGCAATAAAACATAACATAAATGCATAACATAGCGATACATAAAAACGTTCAAGTAAAGGATTGTCACACCCCCAAAATACCACGCGCGGATTCACCGCGGAACGTGTGACGTACCAGGATCCAAGCCACCAATCACATTGAACCAATAATAATTATTTAATTAAAACATTCGATTCATTGCATAAGATAAATCCAAGTCATAAGTTTAAACCAAGGAAAACGTTCAACGGAAGCATAAAGTAAATTGTTAAACAACTGTTTCAAAATAAGTGTTCAAAATCAATGTATCAAATATCCAAGAGTCTCGATCCATGACCACTCCAGCACTCCCAGATAACAAGTCCATAATCAGAAATCTAACGACCTGCAAGCATGCAGACAAGTGTGGCAGACGACCCTGGTGAGTTCAAAGTTTGTTATCGTGTTTAGTTACCAGTCACCAGTTTAAAACGTTTCACAGATTCAATGTTGTTAATCACACACTTACCGCCGATGGCTCCAGATTATTTGCCCTAAACCCCATTGCCTCTATCAAAGCAATGGTCAAGATGGGGGTCACTAGTTCACTCCCGACCTCCTCGGTGCGGTGTGAGGGTGCCAAACCTAAGTAGCACTACTAACTAGTACCCCGTTGCCCTACAAGCAACGATCGGTAGGAGGGACTTGAATGATAGATACAGACGTGTATTAACCAACAACCCAGGTTTAAAATTCCAGTCAAACCCATTACCCGACATTCCCTTCCCGGAACATTTACCAGATGTCCCCAACCCATGACGCATGCTTGGAAAAAGAGCAGTGAACTCACCTTGGTTTGCTCGGTTTGATTAATTACTTGATCACACTTAGACAGTTACAGCCTATGATATTCACGTATACAAGAATCAGTTTACCATCACGTTAATCACGTACGTTCATAGTGTGCATGCATAGTAGAACCATGGCTCAACAGGTAACAATTAATTCAGCTAGTAATACACATAACAGATGGTTTACCATACATACTAGAAACATCAGGTTTCATGTACTCGATTAATGTTATTCAGTCTTTACTATACATGTTATTAGTGTAATAATCACCCACTGTTCATATGAAGTCCTTCGGTGAAATCCCATGCACTCGACGAAACCCCATATGACGAATCTCCTAACTTTCGTCGGCACTAGGGGTGACGAAACACCTAGTTTCGTCGACATCAAGGGTGACGAAACTCCCTAGAGATTCGTCAAGATCATCAAGGTAACAGTTAACATGTTTTCATCAAGGTTTGCAGATCAAACATCGGTTTCTGCCAAATTCTACGTACCCTAGCCATTGTTCAATTATCAACAGATAATCCTATAACCTTACAATTCTTAATTACATGATTCTAATTCAACTAGTGACATGTCATTCAAACAAAGCAGATAATCAGAATTTAAACCATAAATCATCATTATAGAATTCATAGATCATCATGCTATTCAAGAACCAAATCTTACGCAGTTATCTCAATATATGCAGTGATCTAATCGGTGGTCATTCATTCAACTTCGAACACATCACACATCGAATAACCCACTTCGAACCCTAGTTTCTAGTATGCACAGATACGATTTACACAACAACCAGTAACTATTTGATCTCATAACCAGGAAATCGAATAACGTAATGATGATAGTAACTAACCGAGATGAAAGTATCGATAGGTTCGATCGATATAAAGAGCTTTGAGAATTCGGAACTGTCGCTGCACAAGATAGAGTATTCTAGGGTTTCACTGATTGTGAGTTTACGTGATGTTATGTTGGTAGGGTGAATATAACTGACTCACACTTGGGCCCCTCTGGGCCTCAAGCCCATCCTGGCGAAACACTCTGCTCGGCAAAACATGAGTTTCGTCGAGATCCCACACGACGAAACATCACTTTCGTCACAGAAGGGTCACGTTAGATTCGTTAATGACTTAACATTAACATTCAATATTTTACCTTAACCTTAACCCTTAAACATTTAACATTCACCTTAATCCACTCAACATTTAATCAAAACAGTGCAATGATACAATGATGCAATGTCACAACTTATAAAACAGGATTATAAAACAAACGACACATAAAGGAAAGGTCTTGAGATTTCGGGTTGTCACATCATCCCCAACTTGAAAGAAATTTCGTCCTGAAATTTGACAAGTAAAACAAAAGCGGTGAAGTGTTAGATCAGGATGACTGTGGATTTTCCGCGGGTACCACATCATCCCCAACTTGAATGGGAATTTCGTCCTGAAATTCACTAGCTGCATTAGATTTAGATTTGCCAGGCTTGGTCTTGTCCTTTGGGAATAAATGTGGGTACTTGAGCTTCATCTGATCCTCGCGTTCCAACGTGAACTCCGGTCTACGTCTTCAGTTCCAACGAACCCTCACTATCGGAATACGGCTGTGCTTACGGACCTTAACCTCCCGGTCCATAATTTCTATTGGTTCTTCGACAAACTGCAACTTGTCATCGATTTTCATCTCTTGAAACGGTACGACCAGTGTTTCATCCGACAAACACTTCTTTAATTGCGACACGTGGAACACATCGTAGACGTTACCTAACTTAGCAGGTAACTCTAACTTGTAGGCCACTTTACCAATTCGCTCTAGAATTCTGAATGGCCCTACATAACGAGGGTTAAGCTTGCCGCGTTTTCCAAAACGCACTACACCCTTCCAGGGTGAGACCTTCAACATGACACGATCATTAACTTCGAATTCCAAAGGTTTCCTATGCTTATCAGCGTAGCTTTTCTGACGGTCGTGCGCTGCTGCCATACGGTTCCTGATCTGCACAATCTTTTCTGAAGTTTCCAACACAAGTTCAGGGCCTGTAACCTGGTTGTCACCCACCTCAGCCGAACAGAGAGGTGAGCGACATTTCCGTCCATACAATGCTTCGAATGGAGCTGCCTGAATGCTGGTATGGTAACTTTTGTTGTAAGAAAACTTTATCAGTGGCAGGTGTTTCTCCCAACCCTTGCCAAAGTCAATCACGCATGCTCGTAACATATCTTCAAGTGTCTGGATGGTTCGCTCACTTTGACCATCCGTCTGCGGGTGATAAGCAGTGCTCATATCGAGACATGAGCCGAATGATTTGTGCATCGACTGCCACAAATCTGAGATGAAACGTGGATCACGGTCAGAGATAATAGAAGTTGGCACCCCATGCCTAGAAATCACCTCCTTGAGGTATACAGCAGCTAATTGCGAGAACTTTTCTGTTTCCTTGATTGCTAGAAAGTGTGCTAACTTCGTGAAACGATCAACGATCACCCAAATTGTATCGTTCCCGCTTTGAGTTCTTGGTAGCCCCGTGACAAAGTCCATTGCGATTTGCTCCCATTTCCACATGGGTATTTCTGGTTGTTGCAGCAACCCAGACGGTTTCTGGTATTCCACTTTAACTTTCGAGCAGGTTAAACACTTACTCACATAAGTCGCGATGTGAGCTTTCATCTTCGGCCACCAATACATGCCTTTGAGGTCCTGATACATCTTATCTGAACCTGGATGAACAGAGTATCGAGACTTGTGCGCTTCATCCATCACAAGTTCTCTGAGGTTACCAAACAAAAGAATCCATACACGCTCCATGAAGTAGAGAATACCGTCCGATCTCTCTATAAGTTGTTTTTCCATACCCTTTAAGTATTCTGCTTCAATGTTTTCCTCTTTTAACGCTTCGTTTTGTGCAGCATGAATCTGATCAGGTAGGTTAGAATGAATGGTAAGCTGCAAGGCGCAAACGCGCTTGGGTTTCGATTCCTTTCGACTGAGAGCGTCAGCTACAACGTTGGCCTTACCCGGATGATACTTGATTGCACAATCATAATCGTTTAAAAGTTCTACCCAGCGACGCTGCCGCATATTACAAATCCCTCTGGTCGAAAATATGCTGAAGGCTCATGTGGTCGGTATAAATAGTGCATTTAGTACCGTACAGGTAATGCCTCCAGATCTTGAGCGCAAATACTACAACTCCCAACTCCAAGTCGTGTGTCATATAATTCCTCTTGTGAACCTTCAACTGCCGAGAGGCATAAGCTATCACATTGTTGCGTTGCATCAGCACGCAACCAAGACCCTGAATAGATGCATCACAGTATACCGCGAAATCTTCAGTACCTTCAGGTAGAGACAAAATCGATGCACTGCAGAGTTTCTGTTTTAGCAATTGGAAAGCATCCTCTTGCTTCCTTCCCCAAGAATAGACAACACCTTTCTGTGTCAACGAGGTAAGAGGTTGAGCGATCTTCGAAAAGTCTTTAATAAATCTTCGATAATATCCAGCGAGACCAAGAAATTGTAGCACCTCCGAAGGACTCTTTGGTGCCGCCCAATTCCTAACCGCATCAACCTTTGCAGGATCCACGTGTATCCCCAATTCATTAACAATGTGTCCAAGAAAATGTACCTCCCGAATCCAGAAGTCACACTTAGAAAACTTCGCATAGAGTTACTCCTTCCTCAGGAGCTCCAAAATAAGACGTAAGTGTCGCTCGTGATCTTCCTTGCTCTTCGAGTAGATCAGAATGTCGTCGATGAATACAATAACAAAATTGTCGAGATACGATTTGCATACGCGGTTCATGAGATCCATGAAGACCGCTGGCGCGTTCGTCAACCCAAACGGCATAACCAAAAACTCATAATGCCCACACCGTGTTTGAAAAGCCGTTTTTGGAACATCCTCCTCTCGAATTCTCACCTGATGATAGCCCGATCTCAAGTCGATCTTCGAATAAAAACTTGACCCTTGCAACTGGTCAAACAAGTCGTCGATGCGTGGCAATGGATAACGGTTCTTGACAGTCACCTTGTTGAGTTCCCGATAATTAATACACATGCGAAAGGACCCGTCTTTCTTCTTTATGAACAGAACTGGGGCTCCCCAAGGTGAAGAACTGGGTCGAATAAAGCCTCTGTCCAATAACTCTTGCAGCTGATTAGACAACTCCTGCAACTCTCCAGGTGCTAAATGATAAGGAGCACGAGCAAATGGGGCCGCTCCTGGCGCAAGGTCAATCTGAAATTCTACTTGGCGGTGAGGAGGTAAACCAGCTAGTTCCTCAGGAAATACATCGGCAAATTCACGTACGACTGGCAGATCCTCGATCTTTCTCTCTTTAGACAGAGTGTCCGTAACAAGTGCTAGAATAGCAGGATACTCCTTTCATAGGCACTTCTGCGCTTGTGATGCGTGTGAAGTGTCGTATAGTTTTAATGTATATTTTAAGCCCTTTAACACTTTTTAGCCAAGATTTAAATTTATAAAACACGATATTTACTAACACTAAACACACATATGGGCAAGTGCACCCATCGTGAGCGTAGTATAGTGTTGGTAAGATACCGAGGTCGTCCAAGGACACAAGAGCTTTTAATACCGGTTTATCCTCAACGTCTAATCAAATCAAAAGTTTAGAAAAAGATGTTAAACTAGAAAATAAAAACTAAAAATGCTGAAAAATAAAATAAAAATAAAAACAGATAGACAAGATGAATCACTTGGATCCGACTCGTGTGTAGTGTAACCTTTGATTATTTCCACACTTTTGCACTTTTTAAGAGATTATCTTAGTTATTGTAGTAGGCCCCTCTTTTGAAGGTGAAGTTACCCTCAACCTAGTAGTTTGAGTCAGCAAGGATACAATCCTAAAGGGTTGGATTATTGAAAGATAATTAATTAAGTTATTAATGCATAATGTGGTAGGCCCCTCTTTTGAAGGTGACGTTACCCTCAGCTAAGTAGTCTGAGTCAGCAGGGATACAGTCCTAAGTAGCCGGGTTAAAGTTTTAATAGTAGCTTACATATGAGGGGATCAAAGAGTTTAGACCCCCGCCATCCAATACCACTGGGTATTGAAGGAGGTCCTACTAAATTTGACCCAGGTCCTTGCAGGATCTATACACTGAACAAGGCAAGACTTTTACCAAACCATTCCCTTAACCCCCGACCAGGTGGCCAACATATCTTCATATAGACCGTGGAGATATGAATGGTGAAAATCTTTTATTTTATATAGACAGTAAAATAATGCCAAGACACCACGGAAAAATGATAAGGAAGATTCACCTTCAACATAAGAAATTAGTTATTAAAGTCATTAATACATAACCAAATAAAAAGTGCGAAAAGATTAAAAATAAAAAGTATTACACTAGACACTTGTCTTCACCAAGTGATGTAAGAGACTTAGGCAAACATGACCTTTGATTATCAAGAACTCTTACGATCAATCTTGGATCCCGAGACTACTCATACACTCTATGATGGATGATGGATGATGGTGTTGTGATGGTGGTGGAGTGTCGGTGAAGTGTGAGAGAGGTGGTGTGCCAAGGGATGGTTTGCAAATGAGCCAAGCACCCCTATTTATAACCTGAACAGAAGCTCGGCCACGGCCCCGTGTCCGTCTCTCTTCTCTTTCTTCATTAATTGCAGTTTGTCTGCATTAGTTGACCACGCCCTCGTGTCCGCTGGGCACGACCCCGTGTGCAGAAGCGTATCTGTACTATCAAGATTTCCTCAGATTCTGCTAATCTTAGAGTTGACCACAGCCCTGTGTCCGTTGGGCACGCCCCCGTGGTGGGTGATAAAAGCTTCTACAACTTTGTCTTTTCTGCAGACACTTGGGCACGCCCCGTGCTCACTGAGCACGGGGCGTGTTCAGCCTTCTGTTCTCTTGTTTTTGCTTGAGAAGATGCTGTCGGGGGGGGGGGGGGGGTCGGGCATGCCACGTTTATTTGAGCTCATTTAATCCTGAAAATACAAAAGGAAGACAAAAACATACTTTTCCAATATTAGTACTAAAAAGGGTTAGTTTTACGCCACATTTGATGTAATTTATATGTTGCATTTTGCACACATCAAATACCCCCACACTTGAATCTTTGCTTGTCCTCAAGCAAAACTCTTTATAATGTGGCTTTACACTCCCAAATGGAATGGGTAGAAGAGAAGGTTTTTGGGCTTGTCATAGAGTGTCGGGATTTCCAAGATTCTTTATTAAGTTTTATTTTTATTTATTTACAATCCTATTCGTCATGATTTATTTAAAACATTACATAAGATAAATTACTTATTAGGGCATAACATGCCTTTTTAAAATTCCATTTATATACAAGTTTACATACCTCACGGGGGATCACTCAACACTCGGCCGAAGATGTATTTTAGTGAATCACTCGAGAGCGGCATGGAACTTACTCCTACCATAAGCTTGCCAAGCAATCAATCCTCCTACTTTTTAACTATACACCTTTGTAAATATCAAGAGGACTTTTGGGTGAAGGGTTAGGCTTGGGTTAAAGGTAGGTGGTTGGGTTAGTGGTTAGTAAAAGGGCGAAAGGCGTAAAAAGCGTCGGTTTTCGTAAGACTTTTTATTTTTGTAACTTTTTATTTTGATGAAGCACTTTTTTCAAACAAAGTTCTTTTTGATAAACTTGTTTGTTTATTTCTTTTGGCTTCATCATCATCATTTTTTTTTTGATAAGGAAGTCATAAGAAAAATTGAGCTTTGTTACTAAAATAAAGGGTTTAAAATGAAAAAGGGTTTTGGTGGGTAAAAGGGTGTTTGTTTTGGGTTAAGAAATGAAAATGGTTTAGGCTCAAAGGGGTTAACTAGAGGGATTTTGGGTAGGTGGTAAAGAAAAATAATGGTGTAGAAATAAAAAGGGTTAGTCCTAATGCCTCCATCATTTACTTACTTGGGTTTAAGTTGGTAAGGACCGAGAATGTATCGTCGTGGCAAGTTCTAGAGTCGTAAGAACCAAGCGGCTATTCACACAAGAAACGAAAAATGAGCATTTAGTTTAAAGATGTACATTTGTATGCTCAATAAAGGCTCAAAACTCACTTTTTGTGGGAATCGGTTTTTATGTGATCAAGTATATATAATCAAATTTTAACTAGATTTGTCATGTCGTTTCATGATTTTCTTATGTTGGTTCTTTTTATCACGACGCTATCGGTTGTAAATTTATAAAAATATAACCTTTTTAAAACTTGAGATTCCCAAATTAAACCTAGACAAGTAAAAAAAATGAAAAAATTTTGAAAAAATTTGGGGTGATTAGCGGTTCCAATAGAGTTTTGTGTAAGGCTTGTAATTAGGACTTGCAAGATTCAAGGTTTTAGGATCCCCCCGACACTTAAATTACACAATGTGCTCAATGTGTCCCAAAAATAAGTTTTTAGGTTGATGAAATGTGTAAAAAGGTGTGAAAAAGCAAAAATTTATGTTACTGGGCGTCTGGACACGGCCCCGTGTCGGATGAACACGACCCCATGGTCAGATTGCCAGTAACGAGGACTTACAGAAGGTGGGCACGGGGGCGTATCGGCTGGGCACGACCCCGTGTCTGGCGTAAATCTGCAAAATTTTGACAAACATCAGGTCTGGGGCAATGGGCACGGGGGCGTGTGCACTGAACACGACCCCGTGTGGACAAACTGCAAGGGTGAAAAAACAGGTTTCTGGCTTTGGTTTTCCTGTCCCAGTTTTAGTAGCACTAATGTTTAGTGCTCCAAGCCTTGTATTGTAACCCCTCGAAAATTCACGTCCTATAATGTGTTGACACGTGTCATAGGTTTGAACGTGTGAAAGAATGTTATAGAAGAACTAAAGTTGACAATCATGGAAAGTATGTGAATATACGAGTTCTAAATGTCATCAGTGAATAAATATGTTGTACATTAACCCTACATGATGCTCATACATTCAAACGAATAAATCATGGATCATACGAAGCTAAATATGAAAGAAAGTGAGAGATTACAAACTACAGGGGTTAAATGTGTCAACATGTTTAAGATATACCTCTGAGTGACCTTTTAACAAACCCGAAGCTTTGTAACGGTAAGTTATGCTCACTAAAATGCACGATATAAATTTCATAAAGTTTCGTTATTGTATGAGAAAATTATGATCAAATTCGTATGCGAGGGGTTAAAAGCGTCAACATTGAAGTTTAGGACTTTTCGGGTGACAATAAAGTTAACCGATGACTAAACAAAGTGGGTATATGTCTTAAAGCCCTTATACGTCAATTTGGAGGGTTCAAAGTGCAAGAAATAATGTCGTAGCAAAGTTTCCAAGAGCCAAGGACCAATGCATAAAAAATAAAAAAATTAAGATTTGTTCAGAAGAGGCGTCGCGCCACGCGAAGCCCGGGGGGGGGGGTCTACGCGTGCCGCGAGGGCCTGTCTGGTCCGAAAACTTTGGGTTCTTGTCTTCCATTTGCAATCTAACTGACTTATAAACGTTTTTCCTCATCTTGCACGACCCCTAGGCAACCCCTAGACACTTAGGGACATCTGGAAGTGATCCAAGGCCATGGTTAGACTTGTGTGTCAATGATCCATGAGTTCTTGAGCACTATATAAGGCCACAAGGTTGCAACCATTTCTTCACACCTTTCTCTTGCATTCCTGATCATTTCTGGAGCTCCAAAGCAGGCTCAAGTGATCACTAATCGTGCAAAGGACTCTAGTAAGTATGCTTAACCATTCTTAGTTAAGTTTTTGCTTAGTTTTAGCTTAAAAGTCAAACCGTCGTAATTAACGGTTGACTTAGCGATTAATCATTTTTGGTTCAGTGATTAGTCGAATTGCAAGTAGTTATAAGATGGTAATTATGTGGGCATTAAACCCTTAAAAGGGCACCCTCTGATTACTACTCTAACTAGGTCAAATGTCGGGTCAAACTTGTTATTAAAAAGTCAACAGAATGCTTATTTTCTAATTTATGCATAATTAGCAATGTAGAACATATACAACCTGTTTGATCATTAATATAACTTGGTAATTAGTACAAGAACATGTCTAAACATGTTCAACCCGACAATTTTATGTTTAGACCCGGTTCGGAACCGAAAGTCGCAAAGCTTCGACTTTTGCTTTAACTTCAGTTCTGAGCCGTTTTGGTATGTTTTAGAAATTCCTTAGAGCTTTAATTGGACTAGGTTACATGCTAGTATAACCCTCTGTGATTATACACATTGGTTCATTAGTTATCCAATTAATATGCATGTTTCCGTTAATTGCTCATATGTTGACCATTATGCTCTTTTCACCTTAAAACGTGATTTTTGAAAATGTAAAAGAGTAGAAACCTTAATTACTAAATTATAAACTTGCACCAAAAATTTGACATCAGTTGGAAGTGTAGATTGAGAGTTATGCTCATTAGCGTAATTAGAAGCTTCTTTAGCGATTAAACGGCGTAATTTACATATGGCCTATCTAAGCATACTTTTTGATATCAAACTTATTACCCACTGATGTAATATATTATTTTGAGATTTTTGAAGATTTTTAATAAATTTTAGGCTGAGCATAACTTATAGTCATAGGCTTAATCCGGTAATTGTCGGTTTTGCCCTTACGGGCTATAAAATGAGTTTTACATATCTAATCGACTCCAAACCTTTTGCTACTGATTTTAAATGATAAATAAATTATTTTAAGCCTTCTGGAATAATAAAAATATCAGCTTTATGTATAGAACCCGGAAATGGCTTCTAATCGCCTTTTTAAGCGTTTTTAACGCATAGTATGTACTAGAACTATTTTAAACATACAAGGGTTGATACCTACTGATATTTTAGGTAAATTATAATATTTTAACAGTAAGCAAAATTTGTTTAACTCAGACTTCAGTTTTGAGCTTTTCGGCTTATGTGAAATTACCAAAATGCCCCTACGGTGCATAGTTTGGTTATAATTGATATATTTCACATATATATTTTACCCTACTGTTATAACTTAGTAAAATAAGTATTCTTGCTGATTATATTAGACCTGTAACTCGGGTTAATACTTAAACTCTTTTATAACCTTATAAATGACCAAACTACCCCTACGGGGCATAGTTTGTGTTTAAATTCGTTTCGGGCATAATAAAAGACATCTTACTGATGTCACTACATATTTGAAGCATATTAACTTAGGAAACCTGTATATGGCTCTTACAGATACCCGTTACGCTTATTACGCGTTCGGTTCGGTTTATGTAACTAGGTTACATAAATTAGCCGAAACGGGTCAAACCTTATCGGTTTTATCTCAAAATCCAGAATGTGTATGAAATACCCATATTAAGCAAGTCTTCAAACTTGTCGGGTCTAAATCACATTCTATCCGGTCTTCACTTAATCGTGCGTACGAATCGTATCTTTGAAACTAACCGGTCTAAGCTTAAGCTTAAATTAAAGACCCGTTAGGATTCTAATAGGTTATTATAAACCTCCGTTCCAGATTAGGAGGGCCAGTAAAACCTACTTGCATTTGCTTATTGTGATTATTACTTTGCTCAGGTAAATACTTTTAACTTATTTTCCCTATACGGGCTTGGGTTACGGTATATAAAATACCGCTTGGTCGGGCATTAAATCTTCCATCGTTTGGTGGTTAATTGAATAATTTAATCGGCCCGTTTAAATATGTTTTGTTTGCTTAAAGCCTTTGGGGGGTTAATGACCATGTCCCGGATATCCTTGGCATCATTTTACGAAATGGCCAAGACCTAAGCGCGGAGTGTAGGCGTAGACTCGTCAGTGCATAAATAGTTGATGTGGTGTGTCTATTGATGTTTAACCCGGCACGCTCCGGGCTACTGAACGCATAAGGAACATGTAATTCTTTTACAAGATTATATATTTAAATGATTATCCCAATTTATAAAATGTTTATGCCATGTGCATCCAAATCAATTTTTAAATCCTTTTTAAAACGAGTCAGTTGATTGTATTTACCAGTGTAAACTGACGTATTTTCCCAAAAAGATTAAATGCAGGTACTAAGCATAATAGGTTGGATTTCTCCTTAGCATCAATAGAAGTCTCGCAAGCTTAAGATGCCTACAGTCTGTTGAACTACTATTTATTTTTTATCCTTCTGTGGACAAACCTTCAACTGTTGTGATACACGATATTACAATATTATTAATGTTGAATATTATTTTTCATTTGCTTCCGCTGTGCATATTTATATATTGTGTTGTTTGACTATTATGTTGCCGACCACGTCACGATACTCCCCCACCGGTGGCACGTGGAAACC
Source organism: Helianthus tuberosus (assembly GCA_030545235.1). Lineage (NCBI taxonomy): Eukaryota > Viridiplantae > Streptophyta > Magnoliopsida > Asterales > Asteraceae > Helianthus > Helianthus tuberosus. The sequence continues at coordinate 35,317 of JARYGA010051315.1, forward strand.
GGGGTGTGACAGGTTGGTATCAGAGCCAACACTGAGTGAATTAAACACTAGCCTTTTGTGTTTAATATCAGTTACACAATTGCACATTCCTAAACTTTCGAGTCTAGACAAATAACATAGGACAAACTCTACCTTGTTTTGTTTTGTCCTTTATTTTATATATTCTTGTTGTTATCTCATGTTATATTGACAGGACTAAAATGCCGCCAAGATTCTTTCGACGAAGAGGAAGAGGCAAGGGGCCAATCACCGCCCCCAATGACAACGAGGCTGGACCTTCGCAACGTCGAGCTCCTTCTACCACCGAGAGTGATGACCCTCGACAGAACCGGAGGAACCTATTTGAACCTGTGAGGCGATCGGTTTCGCACAGTTCGACACCTCCTTTTCAAAACTCTTATGGGCCACATTCGGAAAATGAGCCCAATAACCCACAACCTTCCTATATACCCCTTCAGCGATCCATATCGCACAACTCTTTTGGAGACCCCACACCTGTCTTCAGGGGCCGGTTTAACCCGGCCAACTACATACAAGAGCTAGTGGGTTTTAACCCATTGGGGCCAGAGGATCATTTCTCCGGCGATCATGCAGAAGATATGGACGAGGACACGGATCCCGTCGAACCTGCCAGTGGTACACCGAACCATCCCATTGAGATCTTGGATGGATCTTCTTTTCACGGATCACCCTACGGTGGTCCAGACAGCTTTCAGGCGAGGTTTAATCAGCACGAGTGGTACTTCACACCGTCTCGTCATTCGCCACCTCTCCAGCAGCAGCAGCAGGATCCCACTGTGGATTCACGATTCGTGGCAGTCACGCCACCACCTCCACCGTCGCCAGTTCAGCCGGCACCTCCACAACCGTCGAGGCGTAGGAGAACTGGAGCACGTATGTCTGAACGAGGGGGGGACTTTCATTTTAGCTCTCCTCGACAATCAAGTGGCAGTCATATACGGGTTCTATGGCGTACAACCCGTTTGAGCAACCGGCTCACACCAACTACGGTTACGCTGAAGCCGACCCATACATGGTAGCGGCCAATTATAACGCCCTTCATCCTGAAGGAAAGTATGGAGCTCCTTGGGGAGTAGGGTACCCGACTCATGGGTACCAAATACCTAATAGACTTATTATACGGCAACAATCTCAGCCACCAAGGTTCTCCCCACCAGAGCGTGAAGAAATTCTGCAAAGGTTGGACCAAGTAGAGCGAGACTTTCACAGAGACCGCAGGGAGCGACAAAGCTTCTTCCAAGGATTGACAAGCCTAATAAAAGGGAAGAGCAAGAAGGACCATTGAATCCTTCCACTCTTGTTGTAATTTCCTTGTATCATTTGAGCCCCGGCGTGGGCCTGTCTTGTTGTATTAGCCCCTGTGTGGGTATGTTTGTTTGTTTTGACCCCTGCGTGGGTCTATCTTTCTGTTAACCCCTACGAGGGTATGATGTTTGTTTAAGTCTCTGCGTGGACTAGTATGTTGCTTGACCCCTGCGTGGGTAACTTGTTTATTAAAAAGTCCCGTTTAGGGCGACGTGTAACCTATTAATAATTAATGGAATGTTTAATTTATAAATTTCATTTTTGCCAATATGTGCATAAATAAATTATATATGAAATAAATAAATCAAAATCATTCCTTTTAAAAATATATCTGCCTAATTAAATATTGAATAAGAATCTTAAGAGTGAAACCTAGCCTGAGTGTCATTGTAAAGACCCGGCCAAAATGGTAAGACCTGTTTAAAAGATTCAAACCCCTGTTAACATCTGTAAACATGTTAACACTCCTAGCAGATGTGATTCGTTAAAATCACACACGTCATTTTAATAGGATTTTTCAAAAGATTCCTAACCCAACTTAATGATCTCTGAATCATGGGTAAAATCATCAATTAAGATGATCATATTTAGACCATACATGGTAATATGGTGCCTACGGGCCCTGCTCATTTCCATATGAGCCAAGAGACAGTGGTAGCTATGACTTCCTGTCAGAAAAAGGTAATGAACTATGTTCAAACCTTCATGCCTTAATTCTCTGAAATCATGGCTTATAATTTAAAATTTGTCCTTGTGACTAGGCCTTTTGTGCTACAAATAAAACTGTTATTGTTTTATAATTAGGATAAACTATAATAGAAATCCTAAATAAATGTGATTAACAAATTAACCAAATATGGTCTCTGTTCACCATGGTTAATGAATTACCCTAAGGGGCAATTCCATAATAAACTCCCAAATAAACTATTGTCATTTTCTTATGCAACAGTTCAAATTTAAATGGCTGGCTCGGATGAAATTAATAGCCACCCCGTGGAGAATAATGATAACGCCCGAATTAATTTAACGGGTGCTGAACTGAAAGCGTTAGTAGACGACGCAGTTACAAAGGCCTTGGAGCGGTAATATGAAGAATATAGTGGGACTCGAAGTAGGACCCTATCTACGCCGCATTCGAAGCCACCTTCCAAGAAGGATGAACCCAAGAAAGATGATGATAGACTCTCCTCAAACCACCACAGTGCTCCATCTCAACAGATTGTATTAAATCAAGGACCCAGTAATAAGGGATGCTCATACAAATACTTTGTTTCTTGCAAACCCAGGGATTTTACTGGGGAAAAAGGAGCCATTGACTGCATGACGTGGTTAGATGAGATGGACACAGTCGTGGATATCAGCGGATGCGCTGAGAAGGATGTGGTCAAGTTTGTGTCGCAGTCATTTAAGGGTGAAGCCTTAGCCTGGTGGAGATCTCTGATTCAAGCCACTGGGAAAATCCCATTGTACAACATGTCATGGGAGCAATTTGTTGCCCTTATCAGGGAAAATTACTGCCCTCAGCATGAGGTGGAGAAGATAGAGTCTGATTTTCTATCGTTGGTAATGATAAACCTTGACTGTCAAGCTTACCTCACGAGCTTTAATACAATGTCTCGGTTAGTTCCGTATCTGGTGACCCCGGAACCAAAAAGAATAGCTCGTTTTATCGGTGGTTTAGCCCCCGAGATAAAGGCAAGCGTGAAGGCCTCTAGGCCAGCTACTTTCAGATATGTAGCTGACATATCTTTGTCCCCCACTCTGGACGCGGTCAGACAAAGATCGCTGAGGAACAAAGATGCTGAGAAGAGAAAACGTGAAGATGATAATTCACGGAGGTCAAACAAGAAGCAGCGAGGAAGCAATGACCACAGGAAAGGGTCAGAATCAAAGAAGGATGGGCACCAATCTGGTGATAAGCCCAAGTGCAAGATTTGCAAGAAACAGCACTTTGGAAAGTGCAGACTCGAATCGAACTCGCAGACTCAGTCAAGAACTTTTTCTTGCGGGATATGCAAGTCCAAGGAGCACAAAACCTTGGATTGCAAAAAGATGAAGGATGCAACTTGCTACAGTTGCAATGAGAAAGGGCATATTAAAACCAACTGCCCTAAATACGCCAAGAAGCCTGAAGAGGCCAAGAAGACCAATGCTAGGGTCTTTAGGATGGATGCGAAGGAGGCTGTGCAAGATGATAACGTGATCACAGGTACCTTTCTCATAAATGATATCTATGCAAGAGTACTTTTTGATTCAGGCGCAGATAAATCATTTGTAGATAATAAGTTTTGAAAATTGCTGAAATTACCTGTTAAAACCCTAAGAGTGAAATATGAGGTGGAGTTAGCAGATGGCACCTTAGAAACCGCCTCAACCATATTAGATGGATGTTTCATATCCATTAAGAACCACTCTTTTCCTTTGTCCCTACTTCCTTTGAAGTTAGCTGGTTTTGACATCGTGTTAGGCATGGACTGGTTATCTCATAACCAGGCCCAAATTGTCTGTAATAAGAAGCAAGTGGTGATCAAGACTCCGTCTGGTGAATCACTTACCATTCAAGGAGATACCCAGTATGGATTGCCTGAGCAAGTGACCATGCTCAAGGCCTCTAAATGTTTGAAGAAGGGTTGTGTCATCTACATGGCACAGGTGACTATTGATGAGCCGAAACCCAAGATTGAGGATATCCCCGTCATTTCTGAATACCCAGAAGTTTTTCCTGAAGAACTACCTGGTTTACCACCAGATAGGCAAGTGGAATTCAGAATTGACATCTTCCCTGGAGCAGCACCTGTTGCTAGAGCATCTTATAGGTTGGCGCCAATAGAGATGAAGGAATTGAGGACACAACTGGATGAATTGTTAGCTAAAGGTTTCATTAAACCTAGTTCGTCTCCTTGGGGAGCACCTGTCTTGTTTGTCAAGAAGAAGGATGGATCGATGCGTCTGTGCATCGATTACCGTGAACTTAATAAGGTCACAATAAAGAATAGGTATCCTTTACCCAGGATCGATGATTTGTTCGATCAATTACAAGGGGCAAGTTATTTCTCGAAGATTGACTTGAGGTCAGGCTACCACCAACTGAAGGTTAGAGATGAAGACGTACACAAAACTGCATTTAGGAATCGTTATGGTCATTACGAGTTCCTAGTGATGCCTTTTGGACTCACTAATGCACCTGCCGCGTTCATGGATCTCATGAATCGCGTTTGCAAACCATACTTAGATAAATTTGTCATCGTTTTCATCGACGACATTCTTATCTACTCGATGAACCAAGCTGACCATGAGAAACACATTCGCTGTATTCTCAAACTCCTGCATCATGAGAAACTCTATGCCAAATTCTCTAAGTGTGAATTCTGGCTTCGAGAAGTCCAATTCCTTGGACATGTGGTTAGTGAGCGTGGTATCCAATTAGATCCCGCTAAGGTGGAAGCTGTTATGAACTGGCAAGAGCCGAAGACGCCCACATAAATTCGCAGCTTTCTGGGCTTAGCAGGATATTACAGGCGTTTCATTGAAAAAATTTCAAGGATTGCTGCACCCCTAACTTCCTTAACTAGGAAGAAGATTAAGTTCGACTTGGGACCTAAACAGCAAGAATCCTTTGATATCCTAAAACAAAAGTTGAGCAATGCTCCTGTACTGACATTGCCTGAAGGTACCGAAGAATTCGTAGTTTACTGCGATTCATCACACACTGGCATGGGGTGTGTGCTTATGCAGAAAGGCAAGGTTATTGCCTATGCTTCAAGACAGTTAAAGGTGCATGAAAAGAATTACACCACCCACGATTTGGAATTGGGTGCCGTTGTATTTGCACTAAAGCTCTGGAGGCATTATTTATATGGAATCAAGTGTGTGATCTATTCTGATCACAAGAGCCTCCATCCCGGCAAGGAGAATGTAGTCGCCGATGCCTTGAGCAGAAAGGAAAGGGCCAAACCCATCCGGATCAATGCCAAGAGCATTGAAATAAAGAACAGTTTGAATGAAAGGTTGTTAGCTGCACAGAAGGAAGCTGTGTTGGGAGCTAACTATCCTAACGAAAAGCTAGGTGTAACTGAGGAGCAGTTATCTCTTTGCAAGGATGGAATTCTTAGATTGAATGGACGAATATGGGTTCCAATTTATGGAGGACTTCGGGATATTATCCGCCAGGAAGCCCATAGTTCCAAATATTCCGTTCATCCTGGAGCTGATAAGATGTACCAGGATCTAAGGGCAAACTATTGGTAGATAGGCTTGAAAAAGTCTATAGCTGCCTATGTAGCTAAATGCTTGACGTGTGCGCAAGTCAAACCAGAACATCAGAAACCGTCAGGTTTGCTACAACAGCCTGAACTTCCCACTTGGAAGTGGGAAATGGTAACTATGGATTTTATCACCAAGTTACCTAAGACAAGGAAAGGAAACGATACCATTTTGGTGATCGTAGACAGACTGACTAAGTCAGCACATTTCCTACCCATTAAGGAGACTTACAGCTCCGACATGTTAGCCCAGTTGTACGTGGATAAGATTGTAGCCTTACATGGCATACCTGTGTCTATTATCTCCGACAGGGATACTAGATACACGTCACATTTTTGGAAAAGTTTCCAACAATCTTTGGGCACGCGTTTGAATTTTAGTACGGCTTACCATCCTCAGACGGACGGTCAGAGTGAGCGTACTATTCAAACTTTGGAAGACATGCTTCGAGCATGCGTGATTGATTTAGGTGGTAGTTGGGATAACCACCTACCATTAATCGAATTCACCTACAACAATAGCTACCACACCAGCATTAAAGCTGCGCCTTTCGAGGCCTTATACGGTAGAAAGTGTAGAACGCCCGTTTGTTGGGCGGAAGTTGGAGATATCCAAATTATCAGGACCAGAGATAGTCTTTGAAACGATGGACAAGATTTTCCAGATTCGTGACCGTCTCAAAGCTGCCCGTGATAGGCAGAAGAGTTACGCAGATCCAAAGCGTAAACCTATGAACTTCGAAGTAGGTGACAAAGTGTTGATTAAAGTATCACCCTGGAAGGGAGTGATGCGATTTGGTAAGAAAGGCAGGTTAAGCCCGAGATACATAGGACCGTTCGAAGTCATCGAACGTGTCAGATCGGTTGCCTATAAGTTAAACTTACCAGAAGAGCTCAGTGGAATTCACAATGTATTTCACATCTGCAATCTGAAAAAGTGTTTCGCTGATGAATCACTGGTCATACCACATACAGATGTGCATATAGATGAGAGCTTGAAATTTGTGGAAAAACCATTGTCGATTGAAGATCGACAGGTTAAGAAGCTTCGAAGGAAGCATGTGCCTATTGTAAAGGTCAAATGGGATGCCCGTAGAGGTCCCGAATATACGTGGGAGGTTGAATCCACAATGAAAGAAAAATACCCTCATTTGTTTCAATAAATCTCGAGGTCGAGATTTCTTTTAAGGGGGTGAGGATGTAAAACCTCAAAAATTCACGTCCTATAATGTGTTGACATGTGTCATAGGTTGGAACGTGTGAAAGAATGTTATAGAAGGACTAAAGTTGACAATCATGGAAAGTATGTGAATATACGAGTTCTAAATGTCAATAGTGAATAAATATATTGTACATTAACCCTACATGATGCTCATACCTTCAAACGAATAAATCATGGATCATACGAAGCTAAATATGAAAGAAAGTGAGAGATTACAAACTACAGGGGTTAAATGTGTCAACATGTTTAAGTTATACCTCTGAGTGACCTTTTAACAAACCCGAAGCTTTGTAACGGTAAGTAATGCTCACTAAAATGCACGATATAAATTTCATAAAGTTTCGTTATCGTATGAGAAAGTTATGATCAAATTCGTATGCGAGGGGTTAAAAGCGTCAACATTGAAGTTTAGGATTTTTTGGGTGACAATAAAGTTAACCGAGGACTAAACAAAGTGGGTATATGTCTTAAAGCCCTTATACGTCAATTTGGAGGGTTCAAAGTGCAAGAAATAATGTCGTAGCAAAGTTTCCAAGAGCCAAGGACCAATGCATAAAAAATCAAAATTAAGATTTGTTCAGAAGAGGCGTCCCGCCACGCGAAGCCCCAGGGGGGTCTACGCGTGCCACGAGGGCCTGTCTGGTTCGAAAACTTTGGGTTCTTGTCTTCCATTTGCAATCTAACTGACTTATAAACATTTTTCCTCATCTTGCATGACCCCTAGGCAACCCCTAGACACTTAGGGACATCTGGAAGTGATCCAAGGCCATGGTTAGACTTGTGTGTCAATGATCCATGAGTTCTTGAGCACTATATAAGGCCACAAGGTTGCAACCATTTCTTCACACCTTTCTCTTGCATTCCTTATCATTTCTGGATCTCCAAAGCAGGCTCAAGTGATCACTAATCGTGCAAAGGACTCTAGTAAGTATGCTTAACCTTTCTTAGTTAAGTTTTTGCTTAGTTTTAGCTTAAAAGTCAAACCGTCGTAATTATCAGTTGACTTAGCGATTAATCATTGTTGGTTCAGTGATTAGTCGAATTGAAAGTAGTTATAAGTTGGTAATTATGTGGGCATTAAACCCTTAAAAGGGCACCCTCTGATTACCACTCTAACTAGGTCAAATGTCGGGTCAAACTTGTTATTAAAAAGTCAACAGAATGCTTATTTTCTAATTTATACATAATTAGCAATGTAGAACATATACAACCTGTTTGATCATTAATATAACTTGGTAATTAGTATAAGAACATGTCTAAACATGTTCAACCCGGCAATTTAATGTTTAGACCTGGTTTGGAACCGAAAGTCGCAAAGCTTCGAATTTTGCTTTGACTTCAGTTCTGACCCGTTTTGGTATGTTTTAGAAATGCATTAGAGCTTTAATTGGACTAGGTTACATGCTAGTATAACCCTCTATGATTATACACCTTGGTTCATTAGTTATCCAATTAATATGCATGTTTCCGTTAATTGCTCATATGTTGACCATTATGCCATTTTCACCTTAAAACGTGATTTTTGAAAATGTAAAAAAGTAGAAACCTTAATTACTAAATTATAAACTTGCACCAAAAATTTGACATCAGTTGGAGGTGTAGATTGAGAGTTATGCTCATTAGCGTAATTAGAAGCTTCTTTAGCGATTAAACGACGTAATTAGCATATGGCCTATCTAAGCATACTTTTTGATATCAAACTTATAACCCACTGATGTAATATATTATTTTGGGATTTTTGAAGATTTTTAATAAATTTTAGGCTGAGCATAACTTATAGTCATAGGCTTAATCCGGTAATTATCGGTTTTGCCCTTACGGGCTATAAAATGAATTTTACATATCTAATCGACTCCAAACCTTTTGCTACTGATTTTAAATGATAAATAAATTATTTTAAGCCTTCTGGAATAATAAAAATATCAGCTTTATGTATAGAACCCGGAAATGGCTTCTAATCGCCTTTTTAAGCGTTTTTAACGCATAGTATGTACTAGAACTATTTTAAACATACAAGGGTTGATACCTACTGATATTTTAGGTAAATTATAATATTTTAACAGTAAGCAAAAGTTGTTTAACTCAGACTTCAGTTTTGAGCTTTTCGGCTTATGTGAAATTACCAAAATGCCCCTACGGTGCATAGTTTGGTTATAATTGATAGATTTCACATATATATTTTACCCTACTGTTATAACTTAGTAAAATAAGTATTTTTGCTGATTATATCAGACCTGTAACTCAGGTTAATACTTAAACTCTTTTATAACCTTATAAATGACCAAACTACCCCTACGGGGCATAGTTTGTGTTTAAATTCGTTTCAGGCATAATAAAAGACATCTTACTGATGTCACAACATATTTGAAGTATATTAACTTAGGAAACCAGTATATGGCTCTTACGGATACCCATTACGCTTATTACGCGTTCGGTTCGGTTTATGTAACTAGTTTACATAAATTAGCCGAAACGGGTCAAACCTTATCGGTTTTATCTCAAAATCCAGAATGTGTATGAAATACCCATATTAAACAAGTCTTCAAACTTGTCGGGTCTAAATCACATTCTATCCGGTCTTCGCTTAATCGTGCGTACGAACCGTATCTTTGAAACTAACCGGTCTAAGCTTAAGCTTAAATTAAAGACCCGTTAGGATTCTAATAGGTTATTATAAACCTCCGTTCCAGATTAGGAGGACCAGTAAAAGCTACTTGCATTTGCTTATTGTGATTATTACTTTGCTCAGGTAAATACTTTTAACTTATTTTCCCTATACGGGCTTGGGTTACGGTATATAAAATACCGCTTGGTCGGGCATTAAATCTTCCATCGTTTGGTGGTTAATTGAATAATTTAATCGGCCCGTTTAAATATGTTTTGTTTGCTTAAAGCCTTTGGGGGGTTAATGACCATGTCCCGGATATCCTTGGCATCATTTTACGAAATGGCCACGACCTAAGCGCGGAGTGTAGGCGTACACTCGTCAGTGCATAAATAGTTGATGTGGTGTGTCTATTGATCTTTAACCCGGCACGCTCCGGGCTACTGAACGGATAAGGAACATGCAATTCTTTTACAAGATTATATATTTAAATGATTATCCCAAGCTATAAAATGTTTATGCCATGTACATCCAAATCAATTTTTAAATCATTTTTAAAATGAGTCAGTTGATTGTATTTACCAGTGTAAACTGACGTATTTTCCCAAAAAGATTAAATGCAGGTACTAAGCGTAATAGGCTGGATTTCTCCTTAGCATCAATAGAAGTCTATCAAGCTTAAGATGCCTACAGTCTGTTGAACTACTATTTACTTTTGATCCTTCTGTGGACAAACCTTCAACTGTTGTGATACACGATATTACAATATTATTAAAGTTGAATATTATTTTTCATTTTCTTCCGCTGTGCATATTTATATATTGTGTTGTTTGACTATTATGTTGCCAACCACGTCACGATACTCCCCCACCGGGCCCACCGGTGGCATGTGGAAACCGGGGTGTGACATGTATGTACATGTTTTATCAATAAACACTACACCAAACCATAGCAAGCATCCTAGATTACCATTGTTCAAACATCCACACCACAAAGTTAAAAAGAAAAATAAATGCAGAAAAGTAAAAAGAGTAAAGGAAGTAAATTGTTCGACACACGGCATTCAGGCCGGAAATTGTTCATGAGGAAAAGGGGGGTTTAACCTGTGAGACCACCAACCAGCTGCTCCTACCTCCACTCCTCCCGCCTAGTCCATGTCCTCGTCTTCATCATCATCTCCTCCTCCGTGCCCCGCCATGTACTCCCGGATGTTCCCAATGTGTGTAGTTTGAAATTAAACATCGAGCAGTCCTTCTACTCGTATGTTTCTTTAGTGAATGATTTGCTAGGATATGGTACATTACGACTGTATTTGGCCAGGGATCTGATTTAGCATTGAAAATGTGAAATATACGGATTTAAGTGTTGGGCAGTGGAGGCTTCGCATGGGCAGCCACCCCAAGTTTTGATACAAACTAGCGGTGGAGGCTTCGCATGGGCAACTCAACCTCATAAATCAAAGAATAATGTTTTGTTTTGATATGTAGTTTATTTATGTTTGTTGTTAACCAGGATTTTGCAATGACTTTGGATAAGAGCTGGACTAAAATCACAAATAAGATAGACCCGGTGTTCGTTAATGGAGCGATGGCTTTTGCAGAAAGGGGTAAAACATACGTTGATAGTGAAGGTAGGATACATTGCCCATGTAAAAAGTGTGTGAATGCAAGAAGACATGTTCCCACAGTTGTGGCTGATCATATAATCTATAATGGTTTTGAACCATCATACAATGTATGGATTTATCACGGTGAACATCTGCCTGGTTATGAAACAGACCAAACAAATAGTGACTGTGAAGAAAGTGATAATGAATCAAATGACGGTGTCAATGAGTTACTTGATGACGCTTTTCCTACGGGCGACGAAACCGAAGCTGAAAACTTCATGGAAGGTGTTAGTCTACGTGATAACCCAAAGGTGGAGAAGTTATTTGTCGATATGGAGAAGCCTTTATACCCGGGGTGTGATGAGTTTTCTGTACTAGGCTTTTTACTAGAGTTGATCAACGTAAAGGTAACATGCAAAATGACAATTGTGTCAATTGATATGATTTTGAATTTATTTAGCCGGGCTTTTAAGGACGCAAACTTGCCGAAAAACTATTATGAGGCGAAAAAGTATTTACGTACTCTTGGACTAGGATACGAATCTATTCATGCTTGTAAACATGATTGTGCATTATTTTGGAAAGAAAATGCAGAATTACAAAATTGTCCAGTGTGTAGCACTAGTCGTTATGAAGAAAATAGTAAAGGGAAGAAAAAACCGGTAAAAGTTTTGCGTTACTTTCCCATCACAAGTAGACTTAAGCGCTTATATGCCTCAAGACACACTGCTAAGGAAATGTTGTGGCATGATCAATACAGAATCAAAGAAGAGGGGGTTCTTAGGCATCCAGCTGACAGAAAGGCATGGAAACACTTTGATACGATGTTTCCTGATTTTGCAAAGGATCCTAGAAATGTTCGCCTAGGGCTTGCAAGTGATGGTTTCAACCCGTTTGGTGCAAAGAGTCTCTCCTATAGTATATGGCCTGTTGTGCTTATACCATACAATATGCCTTCTTGGAAATCTATGATCGATGCTTCATTTATGTTGACATTGCTGATTCCTGGAAAAGATTCACCAGGTAATGATATAGATGTATTTTTGCGTCCACTAATAGATGAGTTGAAACTTCTATGGGATAAGGGTGTGGAAACATATGATTGTGAATCAAAACAAAGATTCAACATGCGTGCCGCACTTCTATGGACAATTAATGATTTTCCTGCGTATGGTTATCTGTCCGGGTGGAGCACGAGTGGATACAAGGCATGTCCAATATGCAATGAAGATGCGAGCAGTATACGTATGCGAGATAGAATAGCATATGTAGGTCATAGGCGATTTCTCCCAACCAATCACTCTTGGAGGAAAGCACGAGATTTTAATGGAAAGAGAGAGACTAGGCTTGCACCTAAATTTGTCAACGGAGATGATTGCTTACGTCAGTTAAAACATCTAACTGTACATCAACATGGAAAACATCCAACTCATGTAGGTAAAAAAAGAAAACGAAACCCTCCCGATTTAAACTTAAACTGGACAAAGAAAAGCATCTTCTTCGAACTCCCATATTGGCCTAAGTTGTTGATTCATCACAACATTGACGTGATGCATGTTGAAAAAAATGTGTGTGAGAATGTGTTAGGAACCCTATTAAACATAGAAGGAAAGACGAAAGACACTGAAAAAGCTCGACTAGATTTGGAAGATATGAACATACGTAAAGAGCTTCACTTGGTGAGAGAGAATGATCATTGGGTTAAACCACATGCTTTGTATGTTTTAACTCGAGATGAGAGAAAACAATTTTGTAATTTACTTAGCTCTGTGCGTTTTCCAGATGGATATGCTGGAAATTTAGCTAAAAATGTGATTGTTGAGCAAGGCAAGGTACATGGGCTTAAATCACATGACTGTCACGTCTTAATACAACGCATAATTCCTATTGCAATCCGTCCCTTTATGACAAAACAGATTCGTGACGCATTAGTGGAGTTGTCTCAGTTTTTCAAGAAACTTACGGAAGTCACATTACACGTGAGGGAGTTGGAAGCGTTGCAAGAAGACGTAGTTAAGGTTTTGTGCAAGCTTGAACGGATATTTCCCCCATCATTTTTTACAGTTATGGTGCACTTATGTGTGCATCTTCCTCAAGAGGCAATTTTGGGAGGACCTGTACAATCAAGGTGGATGTATCCAATCGAAAGATACCTTGGCCATTTAAAAAAATATGTTAAAAACTTAGCTAAACCTGAAGGCTCGATAGCAGAAGGTTATGTTGTTGAAGAAGCCATAACATTTTGTTCACACTATTTACGAGGTGTTGAATCCAAGTTGGATAAACGTGACAGAAATTATGACAAAACCTCTAGTGATGCTCGAAGCTCTGCGTTGGATGTTTTTAGATTGAATGGCCGAGGTATCAGGAAGAAAGAAGTCCATATCCTTCCTAGTAATCTTATGAAAAAAGCAATATGGTTTATCTTCAACAATTGCCAAGAGGTTCAGCCGTACTTAGAGTAAGTTTTTCTTTTTTGTGATATTTGGTTGTGAATTAGTATTAACTGTCGCATGTCACAAAATTTATAGTTTATATGCATGTGGCAGAGAACACTTACGGTTTTTACAAATGCAACATCCGGAATCATCGGATTTTTACGAGATGCAGCAGTCTACATTCTCGAATTGGTTTGCAAAACGGGTAATACTCACACTCTATTTTTATTTACTTTACTTTGTGATATTGCATTGCACTCTAATAACATGATTATTATGTTGAAAATTGAGAACAGATTCATGAGATGTATGCGTTAAATCCATCTCAAATTAATGAGGAGTTATATGTATTGTCTTGCCTTCCCGATAATCGAGTTTCGTCACGTAGGGGTTATATAGTGAATGGGGTAAAATTTATCATTAAGTCAAACGAATGACGGTAGACAGACACAAAATTGTGGAGTTACCGTATCGGGCGTTCATAATGATGTTGAAGATGACTATTATGGATTTCTTGATGAAGTCATTGAATTGTCATTTATAAGAGGTTATCGTATTATATTATTCAAATGCACATGGTTTGATACTGATCGTCGAAGAAAGAACGTGATATTTGAACCTCATTTTATAAGCGTAGACACTTCCCGACATGCTTACAAGGAAGATCCTTTCATCTTTGCAAACCAGGCTAAACAAGTGTTTTATGTAAATGATCCACTTAAGCCAAATTCACGATGGAAAATCATTGAAAGAATTATCCACAGAAACTTGTGGGATATTCCAGAAGACAATAATGCAGAAGATTTGATAGAAGATGTCAACCTTCGTCGTAAAGACGTTGAAGAAGAAATTGTTGAAAATGTTGATATTCAACGTTTTGAAGGCACTATAGATGATTTTATCAATGAGGAGATCGATGATTCTGATCACATCATGGAAGATTTTGGTTCAGAGTCATATCTAGATGATTCAGACATTGATAAGCCCAATAATGAAATAGAAAATGATGAGTCAGAAGACGACGACGATGATTGGTAATGTTCACTATGTAACTTTTGTATTCAAATTTCACAAATACTAGTCTTATTTACTAATACACATGTAAAAGTAGAATTGTTTCACATTATCTAAAAATTTACTATGGATATTATGTTTGCAGGTAAAAGTAGAAGTATTAAGAAAGGATTCAATAGTAGTATTTAGTTATGTTTTGTCAAATATGGCTGGTACAGTACCCGGTTTATTTTGGATTGGAATCAATGATGTGGGCATATGGACAATTTCAGGTATTATTTGTTGTATGGAAGTTTACTATAATTTTGATGAATTTCAATTTATTTGTTTCTGCATAAGTTGAGCAACATATAGCCTCATCAACCATAAAATGAACCTTAATTAGATTGGTTGATTGATAAAAAAAATTGAGTTGGTTTCTATTGTACAAATAATTTAAAATGGATTTTCTTTAAGAACTTAAAAGGGAGTTCTAAAAATAGGAAAAAAAAAACTTAAAGGTCATTTATGTTTTGTGTAGTTTAGAGCACTAAACTTATAAATTTACCCAAAATAGGAACCAACTAATTGAAAAAAAGGTTGTATGTTTCGGATTCTTACAATATGACCACTTTATAAGGTTTTTTATGTCGTATGCGTTAAAGTTTAAAATAACATACTATAATGTGTTTTCAGAAGGCTGAATTTGGAAGAAGCTTATCTTAGAGGCTGGTGCTACTTGGACATGGGTTGTTGATATGCTGTGGTAGGTAGATTTGGATGCTAATGTTCTTATTTTGTATTTTTGTTGAACTTTGAACTTGTTTTATATTTTGTTAGAATCGATTTGGACATATAATGCATATGTTTTTTTTTTAAATTATTCAGTTATACATATGTCTGGTTTACCGATGGTCTTACATCTACAAATAAGCTTTGTGCTTTGTGTCTGAATAACATGTCCAATAGGGTTTTTACAATGACTTTGGAGTCTGAATTTGATCCTTCAATTCTATAAATATCATACTCATTTAGCCTTACGAGTCGGATCAAGATCGATAAGCGAAGCTCGGGTTGGTTTATAAAAATACTTTTTTGAAACTAAATATTACTTTTCAACATGGTATGTTACAATAACTGTGAGAACTAATTTTCATTAAGTAATATCTTTTCTTAAAATACAAGAATTTTTGTACAATATTAGAGACAAATTATGTGTTACTATTTTTTCTGCATACAACAAAAATGTTGAGTACTAAATATGAGTTTCTAATAAGGTTTTGAAAAGATCCTTACGATTGATTTTGTAACCCTACAACCTTCCCAGCGTAATATAATTGGACACTGAAAATTAGTCCTAGATCATCCTTATATAAAAAGGCATTCAAAACTCAATATTAGTCCCTAGTTTTGTTTGTCTTGAAAATATTTATAACTGAATTTCAGTCCCTAATATGTTCCATCAATATTAGAGACCGGACATAAGTATCAAACACATTTGTTCCATTTTTAAGAGAACATTTTTTAGATTAAAATTCAGTCCTCCATAATTTAGTCCCTAGGTGTAAAGATATTAGTCACGGATACCATGCACCCGAGACTTATAGATCAGTCCTCCATAATTTAGTCCCTAGGTGTAAAGATATTAGTGACTGAATATTAGCTACCAATAAAATGGCGCCAATTTTATTATTGTGGCCACTTATTTGGGACTGAATTTCAGTAACCAATAAGTTTCCATCCATTTTTTGGCAAACATGTTTATAACTAAAATTTAGTTTCAAACAAGTGGTCAAAATATTAGTGACCAATAAAATGGCGCTATTTTTATTAATGGGGTAGTTATTTAGGACTGAATTTCAGTAGCCAATAAGTCCCCCCCCCCCCCCCCCAAAAAAAAATTTATTTTTAGACAAAAATATTTGTGACTAAAATTCAGTCTCAGATAAATGGTCCAAGTATTAAGGACTGATTATTAGTCACGGACATCAGTCACAAAAAAAAAATAAACCTCTAATACAATTAGTAACGAATAAATTAGTCCCAGATACTATGTATCCGAGACTGATAAATCAGTCCCTCATAATTTAGTCCCTCGGTATCAATATATTAGTGACTGAATATTAGTAACCAATAAAATGGCGCCATTTTTGTTAATGGGCAGTTATTTAGGACTGAATTTCAGTAACCAATAAGTTTCCCCCCAAAATTTATTTTTAGACAAACATATTTGTGACTAAAATTCGGTCTCAGATAAGTGGTCCAAGTATTAAGGACTGATTATTAGTCACGGATATCAGTCACAAAAAAATCAACCTCTAATACAATTAGTAACTAATAAATTAGTCCCAGATACTATGTATCCGAGACTGATAGATCAGTCCCTCATAATTTTGTCCCTCAGTGTCGATATATTAGTGACTGAATATTAGTGACCGATAAAATGGCGCCATTTTTATTAATGAGGGCAATTATTTAGGACTGAATTCAGTAACCAATATGTTTCCCTCCAAAAATTATTTTTAGACAAACGTATTTGTGACTAAAATTCAGTCTCAGATAGGTTGTCCAAGTATTAAGGACTGATTATTAGTCACGGACATCAGTCACAAAAAAATCAGTCTCTAATACAATTAGTAACTAATAAATTAGTCCCAGATACTATGTATCCGAGACTGATAGATCAGTCCCTCATAATTTAGTCCCAAATGGTCATTTTTCTTGTAGTGGTCATCCTGTATGTCGGATATGTTTCTCTCTATTGCCCCGACCCGGGTATACGTGTTGCTCGCCATGTTATAGGTGTTCCTAGTGCACATGAGGTTTTCCTGCAATAAATCATGTAAACTTTAGAAGTTAGGATAACCGCCTCCTTGTGAGGAGGATTGGCCCGGATCACCATGGGGCTGGTAGTGGTTTTGAGGAGGTGGCTGAAAGTGTGGAGCGTGAAGGAAGAGTGCCTCTTGTGGGTTCCATGCATGCCCCTGGACTCTTTGGAAGCTAACTGTTCTGTCTTCTGCTTCGTAAATCAGGTTCATGGAGCGGCAAATGTTTATGTCCACTCTCCCCGACCATGGGCTCTTTTGGAAAGACCTGGGCATATTCACGAAATGCTTGAAGAGACGGTATACCCACCTCCCGAAGAAGATAGGGGTTGGTGGAGTAGCCAGCCGGTTCCAGTGCATGTTTTGGAGCAGGAGGTAGGGAACATCAAGGTGGGTGCGGGTATGAATGCAATGAAGAACCACCAGATCTCTTAACCCTACAACGCCACTGCTATCATGCCTTTCGCTAAGAGAGTAAGTGAGGACCCTATGGATGTAACGGTAAAGAGGATCCCTCAACTTAGTGCTCTTAGTGCTGCTTGGGTTGTAGTGCCCTTCTCCTATTTGAGCCCAAGCGGCTTGGCCTTCGTTTTCTAATAATTCACGTAACCCTCCCGTGTTTTCTTCATTACCCGCATCTTCCTCCGCATACAACCCAACTATTGACCCAAACTGTGCCATCGAGATTGAGTACTTAGTCCCCCACATCGGAATTCTACCCCATCATTATCAAATGGGTTGGCTCTTGAATTGAACATGAATGTGCTATAGAATTCCAGATTATATTCGTGTACTGAGCGTAGTTAAGTGGTTAGGGTGGCTCTCAGTGGGCCAGTGACTAGGTTGTTAAACCGGTCAATTTGGTTCACTGCTCCTAAAAGATCCATGCATACTTGTCGTGGGTATTCCTCCGGCCTGGTTCGAAGCACATCGTATCTTGCTTTAGCATCCAACTTATTTGCATTGAACCTTGTGAATTTCTCGGACATCTGAAATAATACACAAAACAATTAGCATGAAACAGTGAAATTCTCGGAGAAAACTAAAAACAGTCGGCTGAACACGGTCCCGTGTTCAGCGGACATGCCCCGAGTTGGCCAGAAATTGGCAGGACACGCCCCCGTGCTGAGCGAGCACGACCCCGTGTCCAGACGTCTGTTTCCTAAAAATCCCATTTTTCGACAAGGTCCCGAAAACCTGAAAATTTTTGGTCCAGTAGGGGCGGTTTTCCCCGAAAATGAAACCCCAAGTGCCGTTTTCCCAAAACAAACTGTTTACCCCTTCGATTTTATCTTTTTCGGTTCAAAAACAAGGGTTTGGGTTTTTGTGAGAAATCGGGCAAATCTATGAACAATACAAGTGGATTTACTCCCTATAACATGAATCTAAACTAATGCTAACAGATTTATGCAAAAATTTGAGGTTCGATCCGGATGAAGTTCAAGAACCCTACATTTTTCCCCAAATTTTTGATGTTAACTACATGCAAATGCTTAATCTAACTACAAATAATGATAGAATCATACATTGATGTTGTTAAAAGTAGAGGAGACGTCGAAATCTTGCTGAAAAATCGCCTGAACCAGAGAGTTTTCAGGGAAACGGGGCGTGTGGAATGAAGAAACTGTGTTGAAAAGGGGGTTTTATCCCGACAGTTGCACGGACACGGCCCCGTGTCCAGCGGACACGGCCCCGTGTCCAGCGGACACGGCCCCGTGTTCGGTCAAATTTTAAAATATATATATTTTTTTATTGCTCGTGTGAGTGCCCTTGTTTCCCAAAAACTTTGTTAGAAGACCTACCGATTTAGATGTCAACCCGTTTGTTCGTAACTTACCAGGTATGATGTTGATGCTTTTATTCTTCGACCGTATGAAGTGGGATTTATTCCTCATCATCCTCAATGAATCCTTGATAGAGCTTCAGCCACTGGCCATTGACTTTAAATGGAATTCCATTCCGAGATTTAATTTCTACTGCACCGTGTGGGAAAACATGGGTGATGGAAAAACGTCCTGACCACCTAGACTTTAATTTACCAGGAAACAATCGAAGTCGTGAATTAAACTATAGAACCTGATCTCCTACTCAAAATTCATTAGGTTTAATGTGTTTATCATGCAAATTTTTCATTCTTTCCTTATGAATTTCAGAGTTAGAGTATGCATAATTCCTTAGTTCGTCTAATTCATTTAATTGACAAAATCGATTTTTACCTGCAAATTCTAAATCCAAGTTTACATTTTTAATTGCCCAGTAGGCTTTGTGTGCAATTTCTACTAGCAAATGACAACTTTTTCCATAGACGAGCTTATATGGGGTTGTACCTATTGTTGTTTTATAAGCAGTTCGAAACGCCCATAAAGCATCATCTAATTTATCGGCCCATTCCTTTTTATTTAACCCTACGGTTTTTCAAGTAATCGTTTTAAACCTCTATTAGTCACTTTGGCTTGTCCGTTTGTTTGAGGGTGATATGCTGTCAAGACCCGGTGATAGACCCCATATCTTGTTAATTTTTTTTCAAGTTGATGGTTACAAAAATGGGTACCTCTATCACTTATTAATGCTTTAGGTGTTCCAAAACGAGAGAATAATTTTTTCAGAAATCTTACCATGACTCTTCCATCATTTGTTGGAAGTGCCTCGGCCTCGGCCCATTTAGACAAGTAATCTACCGCCACAAGTATAGATTTGTTTCCTTTTGACGGTGGGAAGGGTCCCATAAAGTCGAGTCCCCACAGATCAAAAATTTCACAAACAAGAATGCCATTTTGCGGCATTTCGTTTTTGGAAGAAATATTACCTGATCTTTGGCAAGCGTCACACGTCTTGACAAAACTTTGGGCGTCTTTGTAAATGGTAGGCCAATAAAACCCTGAATCAAATACCTTTCGCGCGGTACTAGCGGCACCATGATGTCCTCCGTATGGACCTTCATGACAATGGCGGAGAATTCTTCTTGCTTCGCTACCATGTACGCACCGTCGGATGAGTTGGTCGGCACACATTTTGAAAAGATAAGGATCTTCCCAAAAATAATGCTTTACATCAGCAAAGAATTTCTTTCTTTGATGATGTGGCCATCCTTTGGCGACTATACCGCTAGCTAAGTAGTTAGCATAGTCGGCGTACCATGGTTCTTCTCTGTATTCTACCATTTCTAGGGACTCTGTTGGAAATTTTTCGTTGATTTGCTCGTCCCTTGTTGCCTCCAAAGCTGGGTCTTCTAAGCGCGAAAGATGATCCGCTGCGGTGTTTTCTGCTCCTCTTTTGTCTTTGATTTCAATATCAAATTCTTGGAGGAGTAAAATCCACCCAATCAAACGGGGTTTAGCATCCTGTTTCTTGAAGAGATATCGAATGGCTGCATGATCTGTATAGACTATTGTTTTAGAAAGAACAAGATAAGAACGAAATTTATCAAAAGCAAATACCACAGATAGTAACTCTTTTTCTGTTGTTGTATAATTTTCTTATGCATCGTTAAGTGTTTTACTAGCATAATAAATTGGGTGAAAATGCTTTTCTTTTCTTTGTCTCAAGACGGCTCCAACTGCAAAGTCACTTGCATCACACATGATTTCGAAAGGTAATTTCCAATCAGGCGCTATCATGATAGGTGCATTGAGTAGCATTTCTTTTAATGTTAGAAATGCTTGGTTGCAATCCTTGTCAAAGATGAAAGGGGCATCTTTTTCAAGTAATTTTGTTAGAGGCCTTGAGATTTTAGAAAAGTCTTTGATAAATCGCCTATAAAATCCGGCATGCCCTAAGAAACTTCTGATTGCTCTAACGGAGGATGGGGGTGGTAATCGAGAAATAGTGTCTATTTTTGCTAGATCAACCTCCATTCCTTCGCTTGAGATTTTGTGACCGAGTACTATTCCCTCCGTTACCATGAAATGGCATTTTTCCGAGTTAAGGGCGAGGTTAGTTTCCTCACATCGGGATAGCATTCGTTCAAGGTTATCGAGACATTGGTCATATGAATCTCCAAAGATAGAAAAGTTGTCCATGAAGACTTCCATTGTCTTTGCTATCGTGTCATGGAAGATGGCCACCATGCAACGTTGAAAGGTTGCGGGGGCATTACATTGACCAAATGGCATGCGTCGATAAGCAAACGTTCCATAGGGACATGTGAGTGTTGTCTTTTCTTGGTCTTCGGGCGCTATCGGGATTTGAAAGTAACCTGAAAAACCATCCAAGAAACAATAAAATTTATGACCGGATAATCTTTCTAACATTTGATCAATGAAGGGTAAAGGAAAGTGATCTTTCCTTGTTGCTTCATTTAATCGTCTATAATCTATACATACCCTCCATCCTGTGACGGTTCTCGTTGGTATTAATTCATTCTTTTCGTTAGTTATTACCGTCATGCATCCTTTCTTTGGAACTACTTGGATGGGACTTACCCAAGGACTATCGGAGATAGGATAAATAAGTCTGGCGTCAAGTAATTTGATGACTTCGTTTTTAACCACTTCTTGTACATTTGGATTTACTCGACGTTGTGGTTGTATTACCGATTTATAGTCATCATTCATTAAAATTTTGTGTGTGCACATGGAAGGACTTATTCCTTTAATATCTACAAGCTTCCAAGCGATCGCATTTTTGTGTTTTTTCAAAAGTTTAATTAATTTTTCTTTTGCTACACTACTTAATTTTGACGAAATAATTACAGGTGATTTACCATCTCTGTCTAGAAAAGCATATTCCAAACCTTTTGGAAGTTCTTTGAGCTCAAGAGGTGGGTCTTTAGGAGACTCCTTATTTTGTTGCTCATTTTGATCAAGAACTTTAAAAGTATGTTCTATGGCGACCTCTTCTTCAACAAAGTGGTCAATCTTTTCACTTGTATCGGGTGGTTCATCTGCATCTTTAATTAGGGGGTCATTATTGCCGAAAGGATATTTCATTGAACGCTCAAGATCGATGCTCCTTTTAAATGCCCCTAATTGAACAGATAGATTGTTGTACTTCCGGTTTTTCAAAGCTTCGTGGGTTTTTACAAAAGGTCGTCCCAACACTAAAGAAGCATCATCGAGGATGACAAAGTCGGTTGGGATTACCAATTGATTTGTTTGAACCAAGACATCCTCAACTATACCGATTGATTTTATTACTTTCCGATTAGATAGGAAAATAGGTATTTGAAGTGGAGAAAAATCACTAATACTTAATTTTTTGAAAATGTAGTTGGGCATTATGTTAACACAAAGATCTTTATCAATTGTGACATTACTAATAAAGGAATTTTGAAAAAAAACATGGAACCGGTTTAATGTTGATTTCAAATGGGTCTTATTTTATTAGTGAAGTTTGATCATTTGTTAACTTAATACTTACCGTTTCGTCAATTTTAGTGTTAGTGTTTAACTCTTTTAAAAACTTAGCATGAGTGGGTACTAAACAATGATTTTCGAAAGAAGGTGACAAGAGATTAATTTCTTCAAAATTAGACTCTTCTTGAATTTTAACGTTGACGGACTCACCTTTTTCATTGTTTGACTCATGTGTCGGTTTTTCACTTATTTGTTCTTCCATTTTTACACTTTCAACTATCTCTCTTTTATTTAATTCTTCTCTTGCGCGGGACTCCTCTTCCCTTGCGCGAGATTCTTTTATGCAACGCTCGATAGTTTTAAGGTGTTCCATTATCTTATCGGTTATGTCGGTGATAGAGTAAGGATCGGGATTTTCAAAGCTTGAATCCGGATGTTCGATCCTTTGTTCCTCATAATACCCATATGAAGTAGATGGTTCACACCATTGCTCTTCATTGTAAGTATATGATGGATAAGGGTCGTAATTTTGTTCTTCATAATACTCATATGAGGTGGGTTGTTCACGCCATGGTTCCTCATAATAAGCATATGAAGGTGGTGGCTCATATCTTGGTTCCTCAAAGTATGAGTATGAAGGCTCATACCTTGGTTCATCAAAATATGAGTATGAGGGAGAAGGTCCATACCTTTGGTCTTCATAGGATATGCATGAAGTTGATGACTCGTACCTGGGCTCCTCATAATAGGTGTATGAAGTGGATGGTTGAAATAAGTCATAATATTGTACCGAGTGCGGGTCACCACAATTGGTACAATAGTCTTCCCTATAATCATCCTCCTCATAGGTCTAGTTGTAGCCTCCTGAGTATTGATCCATAAGAATCACATAGCAGACCACAACAGAGTCTCGAGACCAGAAAACAAAAATAAAAAAGGAAACAGAGGCTGGACACGGCCCCGTGTTCAGTGGACACGGCCGGTGTTCGGGATCTGTATCTGGGCGTTTAATTAAAAGTTACTGGTTTTGTGCAGCACGGGGGCGTGTTCAGAGAGCACGACCCCGTGTTCAGACTCTGTATCTGGGTGTTTTATGAAAAATATGCAACACGGCCCCGTGCTCCATGAGCACGGCCCCTGTTTAACCTACTGTAAATGCAAAACTAACTAAAATGCAGAAAATTGTGTGCGCGTTTTTGAAAAAGTTTTGAAAAACTGATTAGGCCGTCGATTTTAAGCTTTCTTAAAATCCTTGTGTCCCCGGCAACAGTGCCAAAAACTTGATGCGTGCGAAGTGTCGTATAGTTTTAATGTATATTTCAAGCCCTTTAACACTTTTTAGCCAAGTTTTAAATTTATAAAACACGATATTTACTAACACTAAACACACATATGGGCAAGTGCACCCATCGTGAGCGTAGTATAGTGTTGGTAAGATACCGAGGTCGTCCAAGGGCACAAGAGCTTTTAATAGCGGTTTATCCTCAACGTCTAATCAAATCAAAAGTTTAGAAAAAGATGTTAAACTAGAAAATAAAAACTAAAAATGCTGGAAAATAAAATAAAAATAAAAACAGATAGACAAGATGAATCACTTGGATCCGACTCGTGTGTAGTGTAACCTTTGATTATTTCCGCACTTTTGCACTTTTTAAGAGATTATCTTAGTTATTGTAGTAGGCCCCTCTTTTGAAGGTGACGTTACCCTCAACCCAGTAGTTTGAGTCAGCAAGGATACAATCCTAAAGGGTTGGATTATTGAAAGATAATTAATTAAGTTATTAATGCATAATGTGGTAGGCCCCTCTTTTGAAGGTGACGTTACCCTTGGCTAAGTAGTCTGAGTCAGCAGGGATACAGTCTTAAGTAGCCGGGTTAAAGTTTTAATAGTAGCTTACATATGAGGGGATCAAAGAGTTTGGACCCCTGCCATCCAATACGAGTGGGTATTGAAGGAGGTCCTACTAAATTTTACCCAGGTCCTTGCATGATCTGTACACTGAATAAGGCCAGACTCTTACCAAACCATTACCTTAACCCCCGACCAGGTAGCCAACATATCTCCATATAGACCGTGGAGATATGAATGGTGAAAATCTTTTATTTTATATAGACAGTAAAATAATGCAAGACACCACGGACAAATGATAAGGAAGATTCACCTTCAACATAAGAAACATGTTATTAAAGTCATTAATACATAACCAAATAAAAAGTACGAAAAGATTAAAAATAAAAAGTACTACACTAGACACTTGTCTTCACCAAGTGATGTAAGAGACTTAGGCAAACATGGCCTTTGATTGTCAAGAACTCTTACGATCAATCTTGGATCTCGAGACTACTCACACACTCTATGATGGATGATGGATGATGGTGGTGGATGATGGTGTTGTGATGGTGGTGGAGTGTGGGTGAAGTGTGAGAGAGGTGGTGTGCCAAGGGATGGTTTGCAAATGAGTCAAGCACCCCTATTGTCACACCCCAACCGATGGCGGAAACATCGGAGTGAGACGAAGAAAGATTGCTCATCACACATAACGCTAATTGTGACAATAGAATTAAGAATAAATTGATTACTTTCATAAATGAATGTTACAACACACGAAATTGAAATACAACATGTTAAATATAAGAAAAACAATACAACAACGAATGCGGAGTTCATACAATGTATTTAGCCTAACGTCTATATGTGTATCTAGGCATCAACACTACTTCTTTTCATAGTATCGTCATCGTCAACCTGTAACATGTTTAAAAATAAAGTTCAATGCAAAAGCAATGGCGAGTATACAAGTTTGATACGTACATAGCAAAAATAAGTTTCGAACAATTCCTCATAGCAAGCATGTGATTCAAGATAAACAATAAACATGGCATGTGTCTAACATATCAACCCAAAAGAGACGCGAGATGCTGCATGACATAACCCCAAGTTTAACGGGCGGGGCGTCAATCCTATAGCGCTACATATGTCACGGTTAGGCTCATACAAGTTAATGATAAGTTCAACACATAAAGTTTCACCCAAGTTTAAAGTATCAAGCAATCACGTATACAAGCATGTTATAGGAATGTTCATGTGTTTACGCAAAAAGGCCCTCTTCATAGCACATGTCATCATTTCGTTGCTATGAAAGGTCCATAAGTTTAAGATTCATGTGTAAGTTTTTGATAAGTAAACATGTTACACCCCAAAAAGTGGTAAACATAAAAAGGGGTTGCGAGTATACTCACAATATCGCATAAGCTTTCCGATTATCCAATGTGACGAAGTGGATGAGGTTTAGAAGGTTGAATGTGTACGGGTTAAAGTTCAAGTATGTATAGAGTCGAGGTTCGGTATTTAAAACAACATAAAAATAAGATATATAAAAATAACATGTGAAAATAATCATTTAGTACATGTGATACTTGTTCTTGACACTAGGAAACTCTAAGGAGTTTAAATGTTTTCATGGAACAAGGTTCCATTAGAATCGTGACAAGTTATCATAGTCTAGAATGATGTAATCTAGTACTTTGACATATGAACACTAGTTCATCATCAAAGGTTCGATTATCCGAATAATAAGGTTATGTATTGTATAGGTTATATAGGTATATTAATAAGTCTAATGCTCAAGTATTTCAAGCATGAGGTAGAAGATTATGTCTTCATTTAGGTACCTCAATATGTGTCATAGAAGTCATGTAGGAGGTGGGAGGTGAAATCCTCCACTTTGGTACCTCCAATAATATGTTAACATATAGGTCATGTAGGAGGTAGGAAGGCGAACCTTCCATTTAGGAACCTCATGGATATGTACAAGAAATAATACAACTAATCTAAGTAAAACATCAAGTGATGTGTGGACTTGTTTATGTTGGTTAGCCTAGGCTAGCCAAGTAGTCACACTATCTTCAAGTTCAAGACTTGGCACCACTTGCAAGCTATTAGCTTGATTAAAACAGAAAGTTTAGAGTGTTTAGACACCCCTATTAAGTGTAAATCAATCTTGGTTTAACTTCACTAGTCATGTTATGGACTAGAAGCATGAGAACACAAGCTTGCTTTGTAGTATTCAAAGTTTAAGAAAGTTGAAACAAAACAGAAAGTTCTTGGACCATTTCAGGGCAATTCCAGGTCTGATTTCTCCAAGGAGAACTCAAGGAATCAAACCCCATGGTTATACAAACAAGTAGGAAGAAGAATCAAGTGATTTGGTTGAGAAATGAGCAAGTTATGCCCACTTTTGTGCAAGGTTATGATTCTGCCCGAAAATGCAGATTTGCAAGAGATTAGAGAGTGTATTTGTGAGGTTTAGAGAGTGGTGAAAGTGGTCAAGTGCTTGGGGAACATGTGGTATATATAGGGAAGTGTTTAGGGTTGTTTTGGGGTAATAATTGGTGCAAAACTTGGTCAAAACAAAGGAATCCCGCTCAAAATTGCATCTGTTCGCGACCTGAACGAGATTCTGCAGACATGAGGGCCTCGCGGCCCGCGTGAGATATAGGGTAAGTTGAGGCGGGCCGCCCGGGCTTGGCTTAATTTTCAAAAGTTTACATTTTAACCCCTGAACTTGTTATTTTGATGTTTTTGGGACATTTAAGGACTAAAATTGCCATAAAAGCATATTTTGAGGTACAATTAAGTATGAGGAGTATAAACCAAGTATAATTGAGTGTATAAATGTCAAAATCAAGTATCGTTTACGTTCAAAACACGTTTTATGCATACGTTTCAAGTATTTACAAGTTTAGTACATTGTTTCCAAGAATTACGAATAAGTATCAATTATACCCCGAAATTGGACGTATGAGTATGTATAAAGTATGTATATCATGTAATTAGTAAAATACGAGTTTTGTTTATGATCCAAGTCTCGGATTTTACATTGCTTTTAAAGAAAGAATGGTTACAAGACCACAAAGTTTCCAAAAATAGTTTTACAAACGATGGTTTCTAAATATAGAAAGTATGAAAACGCGGGGCGTTACAGTCTCCCCTCCTTTAGGAAATTTCGTCCCGAAATTTATTCAAGAGGTAGACTTGAAGGGTTTTAGTGAAAATTTGAGACTTGAAAGTTTTGAAACATTTTGAAGGGCACAAAACTTTGGAGAGTGACAAGGTAAATTTGGGAGTGAGTTCATTGTCTAAAATAATTCGAGGTATCTGACCTAGTTGAGAACATGTAGGTGCGTATACAGGTGAAGTGAGTCTAAACAAGTTTGAGTAACTTAAATTGGCGGTGTTAAAAAAAAGTGACGTATAATAAAAAGTGACACATTAAGAAAGGAGATGTTGAGAAATGGTTTGTATTTTGATGGGACGTGGTAACTAAATCACATTTGTAGAAGATTGTTAATTGAGTGAAACGGGAAGGTTTGGCACTTCAAATTAAGCGTTAAAGGTATACTAAGTACAGTTACACAAGAATCCAGAATAGGAAAGGCTATTTTATAGTTAACGAGGTAAGTTTGGACTCAAATGTTTAGGCAAGCCTGATTGCAAACGAGGTTTGTATGAATTAAAAGGATAAGGAGAATAATACAAGTATAGGATGAACGAATGTCTTTTAAAGAGTATAAGTATGAGAATAGCATAAGTGTTGGATAGAGGAACGGAGTATGTTAAGGATGAAGTATAGTCGTGGATAATCGGATATAATGCGCTTGTGAGTTGTGGGAAGTTTGTATAAAGTCCAAAAGGTCTGCAAAACACTGAATTTCTCGTGGCACGTCTTACGAAACTTGGTAACATGGTGAAAACACTTATATATAGGAAGTACCAGTGGCGTATCCACCATGTCTCGACCATGTTACGTCCGTTTCGTTATTCGGTGTCATGTTACGTTCCGTGTCTTACCATACACAGTAGTACACTCTATGGTTCTCATACGCCTATCCCTATAATCCCGTGTGCACCCGTGATTATATTGATTGTCGCATGATCCGCATAGCTTGTACTAGTTGGGTATGAGTCAGGGTATACATAAAGAAAATAAGAATGTGTACGCATAAGAATAAAGTATGTAGGCAATTCCATGTTTAAGTATGTATAGGACCCACGTACGCGAATCCCTCGGATTACGCATGCGTATGGGTATGAATGTATAAGTATGAATGGAAGTATGAGCATAAGCTTAAGTATGAATACGCATGTATGTATGTGAATTAACACGAAATATGTAAATAGTATGTGTGTAAGCATAAAGAAAAATGTATAATTAGTGTGTGT
This sequence comes from Helianthus tuberosus, assembly GCA_030545235.1. Taxonomy (NCBI): domain Eukaryota; kingdom Viridiplantae; phylum Streptophyta; class Magnoliopsida; order Asterales; family Asteraceae; genus Helianthus; species Helianthus tuberosus. Next base: position 64,114 of record JARYGA010051315.1, read on the forward strand.
ATAAGTATAAGCATAAAACGTATAAATGCAAGTGTAGGCATGAATATTAAAATTTACGTATATAGGGTATGTTGGGACATCACGGATTAAGTGTATAAAATCGTTTCAAAGGTTAAGTATGTAAATACGAACGATTATAACTGAAATTGTCGCGTTAAAACGACTAAGACGTGTATGATGATACGTGGGTATAGCTGTTTAAACAAAACGTTGAGTTTATCGTATCAAAGTTAGATTGAGTTTGGCTTGAAAGGTAGAATGTAGTTGCATATGTAAAAGGGTATAAAGTACTTATGGGTTAAGCATAATGCATTTTGTAATGAATGGAAATGCTACTTTTGTTTTAAAAGAGTTTATGAAATCTGAAGATGGTCGGTCTCCAAGAAGTCTTCTTGCCCACGTGTTTGTAAGTTGGTGTAGGAGGAGGTTTTTCAATCAAAAGCAAGTTTATTTCATCAAATAAGAAATTATGAATTGGGGGGGGGGGGGGTTCTTGTGAAAATGAGGATCCTTAGAAAAGAATTTTAGCAAAAAGGACTTAGTGATTGTTAAAAGTTCTAACAAATGATTTGTTGATGTTAAAAGGAGTCTTTGGTAAAACGAGCATTTAGCATCCATAAGATCTTATAGGTGTAAAAGAAGGGTTGGTTTGATCCCGATTTAGAATGAAAGTTCTTAGTTTGGTGATCTATATCCTAAGTGCGTTTTAGTGATTAAGTCGAATGTGGAGTTCATGGGCAAGCGATTCCTTGGACCGATTAAATTGATAGGTAGCATTGCGTAAGGTTTGAAGTTTGTGTAGCGAAACGTTTAAGATATGTTTAAGAATCTCGTGTATATGAGTTAAGTAAAAAAAAATAGGTTGTAGGATAGAAAATACACTTGATGAAACAACGTATTTTGAAATCGTATACGTATGTATTTTGAATAATGATAAATAGTTTAGGTATAAAACATGATCAAGTTTGCAAAATGAGCTATCTTGAAGAGGCGTTTTGGTAACGGCCACCTAGTTAAGGGAATCACCCCGAACTCGTTGGTGATGTCGTTTTAAGAAAAGGAGAGTGGGGTTAATCGTCAAGGTAAGGAAATCACTCCTATCTCGATGATGTGTCCCCACTTATTGCTATGAGGAATATAGATATATATACCACATGGAAACATGCATATGTGTAAATGTGTAAAAAGGATTTAATATGTTGGGTGTGTGTGAGGAGAAAATACCGAAAGTAAATTCGTATTTAAAAGATTGCATCGTATAAAAGGAATAATAGAAACACATGTTTGATCAAAAAAAAAATGGATGGTTCCATAACGGAACGTTGACTAACCAAAGCGGTCGAAAAGTCTTTGGAATTTGAGGAACATGCTTTGGCCTAATAGGTGAAATACTCTTGCCGACAAGTCGGTTAACGGTATTTACCCTTCCAGTTACTACATGTCCCCAATTCAATTGAAATTTCGAGACTTGGCGGGATTAATGAAAGTCAAAGAATGGAACTAGTCGACAAGGTGCGGGTTTCACCCCTAACTTGGCGATTTAGTATCCTAAGTGTGGTTGGTACTTGTCGGGTCAAAAGTTAATTTTGACACTATGACGAGGGTCCACTAGAATTTAAAATTCGGATTTCTCCATCAAGGTGAGGGTTTCACTCCTAACTTGGCGGTAAATTTCCGTGTAAAGAGAAAATATAGGTAGATGATTTATAGTAAGAAGTAAGGAAATCATTGTACATGTGCTTATATTTAACCGAAATGGAAATTTCACAAACTAGGCACCTAGCTCAGTTGGCTAGGCGCGCGAAAGGGTGCGGCCTAGACCCAGGTTCGATACCGGGGACGGCCGATTTCACCATTTTTGGCCGATTTCACCATATATATATATACATATATTTTTTTTATACACTTGGGGTATGCAAGGTATAATTTATATATTGCTTAATATGAATTAATTGTACGGATAATAAGTAAATGACATATGTTCAAAATAATAATAACAAGTATAAGAACATAAGGTATCTCAATAGAATCACACGTAAGGACATTTCATGAATGGCATACAAGGTATGGAACACTAAAACAAGCATTTAACATATGATAAAACATGTATTGAATACATAAGAATAGCATATCAAGTATGATACATAGGGATAAAAATGACATATACGTTCATAAAGGCCCAAAGAGAATGTATAAGAAACATATGAAGTGGCTTGCATGTAGTCTCAAATATAACATAAGAATAAGGTTCTAGAACTATAGACTAGGTAAGAAGCATGGCAATCCTACCTAATTCCCTATAGTTATGGCTCTGATACCAATCTGTCACACCCCAACCGATGGCGGAAACATCGGAGTGAGACGAAGAAAGATTGCTCATCACACATAACGCTAATTGTGACAATAGAATTAAGAATAAATTGATTACTTTCATAAATGAATGTTACAACACACGAAATTGAAATACAACATGTTAAATATAAGAAAAACAATACAACAACAAATGCGGAGTTCATACAATGTATTTAGCCTAACGTCTATATGTGTATCTAGGCATCAACACTACTTCTTTTCATAGTATCGTCATCGTCAACCTGTAACATGTTTAAAAATAAAGTTCAATGCAAAAGCAATGGCGAGTATACAAGTTTGATACGTACATAGCAAAAATAAGTTTCGAACAATTCCTCATAGCAAGCATGTGATTCAAGATAAACAATAAACATGGCATGTGTCTAACATATCAACCCAAAAGAGACGCGAGATGCTGCA
>JARYGA010051316.1:0-31652 GCA_030545235.1 Helianthus tuberosus
AAGTCGCAAAACTTTGACTTTTGCTTTGACTTCAGTTCTGACCCGTTTTAGTATGATTTGGAATTTCCTTAGAGCTTCCTTAGGACCAGGTTATATGCTAGTATAACCCTCTGTGATTATACACCATGGTTCATTAGTTAACCAATTAATACACATGATTCCGTTAATTGCCTATATGTTGACCATTATGCCCTTTTCACCTTAAAACGTGATTTTTGAAAATGTAAAAGAGTAGAAACCTTAGTTACTGATATATAAACTTGCACCCAAAGTTTGACATCAGTTTGAGGTATAGTTTGAGAGTTATGCTCATTAGCATAAATTGAAAGCTTTATGTTAATAAAACGGCGTAATTAGCGTATAGCCTATTTAAACTCACTTTTTGATATCAAACTTTTTACCCACTGATGTAATATATTATTTTCGGATTTTTGAAGATTTTTAATTAATTTTAGGCTGAGCATAACTTATAGTCGTAGGCTTAATCCGGTAATTGTCGGTTTTGCCCTTTCGGGCTATAAAATGAGTTTTACTTATCTAATTGACTCCAAACCTTTTGCTACTGATTTTAAATGATAAATAAATTATTTTAAGCCTTCTGGAATAGTAAAAATATCAGCTTTGTATATAGAACCCGGAAACGGCTTCTAATCGCCTTTTAAGCGTTTCTAACGCATAGTATGTACTAAGACTATTTTAAACATACAAGGGTTGATACCTACTGATATTTTAGGAAAAGTATAATATTTTAACAGTAAGCAAAAGTTTTTAAACTCAGACTTCAGTTTTGAGCTTTTCGGCTTATGTGAAATTACCAAAATGCCCCTACGGTGCATAGTTTGGTTATAATTGATAAATTTCGCATATATACTTTAACCTAATGTTATAACTTATTAAACTGAGTATGTTTGCTGATTACATCAGACCTGTAACTCAAGTAAACACTTAAGCTCTTTTATAACCTTATAAATGACCAAATTACCCCTACGGGGCATAGTTTGTGTTTAAATTCGATTTGGGCATAATGGAAGGTATCCTACTGATATCACAACATATTTTAGGCATATTAACTTAGGAAACCTGGTTAGGACCCTTATGATTATCCGTTACCCCTCTTGCGCGTACGGTTCGGCTTATGTAACTAGTTTACATAAATTAGCCGAAACGGGTCAAACCTTATCGGTTTCACCCCAAAATTCAGAATGTGCCTAGATTACCCATATAAAGCAAGTCTTCAAACTTGTCGGGTCTAAATCACATTCTATCCGGTCTTCGCTTAATCGTGCGTACGAACCGTATCTTTGAAACTAACCGGTCTAAGCTTAAGCTTAACTAAAGACCCGTTAGGATTCTAATAGGTTATTATAAACCTTCGTTCCAGATTAGGAGGACCAGTAAAAGCTACTTGCATTTGCTTATTGTGATTATTACTTTGCTCAGGTAAATACTTTTAACTTATTTCCCCTATACGGGCTTGGGTTACGGTATATAAAATACCGCTTGGTCGGGCATCAAATCTTCCATCGTTTGGTGGTTAATTGAATAATTTGATCGGCCCGTTTAAATCGTTTTGTTTACTTAAAGCCTTTGGGGGGTTAATGACCATGTCCCGGATATCCTTGGCATCATTTTACGAAATGGCCACGACCTAAGCGCGGAGTGTAGGCGTACACTCGTCAGTGCATAAATAGTTGATGTGGTGTGTCTATTGATCTTTAACCCGGCACGATCCGGGCTACTGAACGCATGAGGAACATGTAATTCTTTTACAAGATTATATATTTAAATAATTATCCCAAGTTAAAAAATGTTTATGCCACGTGCATCCAAATCAATTTTTAATCATTTTTAAAATGAGTCAGTTGATTGTATTTACCAGTGTAAACTGACGTATTTTCCCAAAAAGATTAAATGCAGGTACTAAGCGTAATAGGCTGGATTCTCTCCTTAGCATCAATAAAGAGTCTCGCAAGCTTAAGATGCCTATCGTCTGTTGAACTACTGTTTCCTATTTATTTCGATCCGTCTGTGGATAAACTTTCAACTGTTTGTGATACACGATATTACAATATTTTATTTGGTTGAAATATATCTTTCAATTTGCTTCCGCTGTGCATATTAAATATTGTGTTGTTTGACTATTATGTTGCCAACCACGTCACGGTACTCCCCATCGGGCCCACCGGTCAAACGTGTGGAAATCGGGGTGTGACATTTTCTGGGGGGGGGGGGGTCAGAAGAAAAGGCAAGAATGAATTGGGTGGCATGGGATCACACTATTGCTCCAGTTGAATACGGTGGAATCGGCTTTGGTGCACTTAAGGATTCGAATCAAGCAATGTTATCAAAATGGTGGTGGCGATTTAGAACGGAAAAAAAACGGTCTATGGCGGAATCCTATTTGGGCAATACACCATAACTCAAGAGCATGGATGATCATTCCAAGGAAGATTTCTATAGCTGGGCCGTGGAAACAAATTATTAGCATCCAAGAGTCAATGTTAAGAGTAGGGGTGGACTTGAATTTAGCAGTCTCGACTGAAGTTGCGGATGGCTCCACAACCTCCTTCTGGCTGGATTATTGGATTGGAGCAGGTCCTCTGTTCATGGAATTACCGAATTTGTTTAAGATTGAAAACAAGAAATTATGTATGGTAAAGGAGAGAATAATGAATGGGAGTAATGGGCCGGTTTACACGTGGGACTGGGCCAGGCCCATTAGCGGTGGCGTCGAACAGGAGGAGCTGCAAAGACTGTTTAATATTGTAAGCATAGTGACGATCGGAATGGGGAAAGATAAATTCAATTGGAATTATGATGATTCGGGCGTTTTCCGTGTGGCAGATATCAAAAGGTATTTCAGCTCTTTTAATCGTTCTACACCGATAACCCCTTTTGTTTGGAATAATTGGGTTCCAAAGAAAGTGGGGATTGTATCATGGAGAGCGGAGAAGGATCGGTTACCGACAAGATGTGCATTGGCAAGGAGGAGTATAAATGTTCCAGATTTATTATGCTTATTCTGTAGAGACCATGATGAAACCGGAGAGCACTTGTTTGTATCATGTCAGTTCGTGCAGATTATTTGGCAAAATATAGCGACATGGTGTAAGATTCCTTCCTTTATCGTTTTTGATTTCAAAGATATCATGAATATGCATGGTTACAGCCCGGGATCAAGGAAGAAGAAAAAGGTGTTAAATGCCATCTTCCTTGTTACTGTGTGGTGCATCTGGAAAGCGCAAAACGAAGCAATGTTTAACAGCGTTCAGCCATCGATTACCAAAATACTGGATGAAGTAAAAAGTATGGTTTTCTTGTGGATTAAAAATCGATCAAGAGACGAAACGATTACGTGGGAGAATTGGAGAAGTTTTAATATATTTAGCTAAATGTTTTAATGGTGTAATGATTTGGTTGTAGATGGATTTTGTACTCTGTAAGTTTGGTGGCTAGCGACTCGCTAGTGTTTAATAATAAAATTTTATGTCGGCCGTTCAAAAAAAAACTACACGTTCCTTGAATATCTCATTAAACTAATTGCAGTTTGACTCGAAAAAAAATTTAATGCAGACCTATCCAAAGAATTAAATAATTACTCAAAATTCAAGTTAATACTTAAAATTCAAATTCATAGGAAAGGATTTGGGATTGTTGTATTACACAAATGGTCCCTTTAATTAAATTAAAGAATTACAAAATGGTCCTTGAAGCTATAAAGGGTGTTTTGGTCGTTTCATAGAACTCTAACAAAAAAAAGTAACATATGTTAGTCTTAGTACCCCGGTTTGTTACAAAATGAAAAGTTGAAACCTAAAAGTGTGATTTTAATCTATTAGTACCCAACCTTGTTACTTTCTATAAACCACAAGGACTAACGGTGTAATTAACTCTATTATATATTATACTTACTTATAAAAATTATTTTTTTAAGGTGATAGTTATTTATTTTTTCAAATTTAATTTCAACCATTTACCTGGCCCTCAAAACCTAACTTTACATAATTTTTAACCAATTCTCAAGTTTAAAATGTCCATGCCTATGTGTTTATGTTTCCTTCCTATCAATTTTAGTCCATCTTTAGATTACCATGCTCAAATCGTTAAGTTTTTTATTCAGTTTCATTGAGTATCTGAAATATGCTGATTTTAACTCAAATATTATAATAACAAAAGTCATGTTTGTCATATGTTTAAAACATCTTACGGCTAGAATCGTACATGCATACCAATGTGCAGAGTTTCTTTTTCCTTTTGTGAAAAATGGAAAAATTAGCAAATGTGGTTTTTTTAAACTGGTATTTAGTGACGTTTCTGAGAATTCATGTACCCTGCTTAAGCTCAAAAAATGTGCCCTTATGCCTTAACGATAAACAATGCAATTACGAAAATGACAAAATTGTTGTATTCGATAAACATTGTAATTACGAAAAATGAGAAAATTATAGACTATTCGAATGAGTTACATACCGTAATAACTAATAAGCTAATAGCTAACCAATGATTCGTGTAGCCCTCCTTGCATTCTTCATAGCAAATTGGTGGATCAACTCTTCACAATTTATATTATCTAAGACTTCGTTTTCAATTACTAATGGGCTCTAGTGGTGGCCACGGGTATTTAAGTTCCACATATGGTGGGTCCGGGTGAGTTTTCTCCTCCAGGTCTCAAGTTCGAGTCTGGGTGATAGGGGTTTCTCATTGAGGGATTTAAATTGGGGATCTATTGTGCGAGGGGGCTCTCTAGGGCGGACCCGGTTAAGACAACGTATACTAGACCTCCCGACACTCACGAATAGTTCACACCTTTCAAAAAAAAGGGGGCTCAAGTAACCTATTGGGCTAAATTCTAAAGTCTAGACCATAAAAAAATGATTTGTAAACGAGTCTTACTTGAAATTGGTATAGGTTTCCTATTTTAAAAAAATAACGTGTATATATCGGATTTTTCTTAAAACATATGCCCTTCGAAATAACGGGCTCTGTGCGAAAGTCCTTCCCGCACACCGTCTAAGCCTCCCCAGCTGGTATTCGAAAAATAGATATAAAATGTTTAAATTTAAGTAAGATTATTTGCTATTTTAATGGAATTTTACTTAATAATGTTAAAAGTGTATGGATATCGATTTCAGGTTTTAATTTCATGAAAGACGTCCTAAAATTGGCCAAGATCAACATGCTTTTACGCATTATGAAAAAGAAGGGGTAAGCAGGCCTGGTAGTCCGGATTCTACACATGGGCTTACAACTCTTGGGCTAAATTGATAGTTGGGTTTACACCTGGTTATGTTTTCAAAGCCCAATATTAGTTAAAAATGATATTAGTAGTTTAAATTAAACTAGTGTAATTTCACACTCGACGCGACGGATATTTGTTCTGTACCAGTCCGGTTCATCACGGTAATAGAAAAACAAACCATGAAAAATAAAGTTGTAATAAACCAAGTTCCTATTAATTAATGATTAAAAAATGTATACAAAAATAGTAAAAGAAGAGTAAATGTAACATATTAAATTAGAATCACAGATGTATATTTATAGAAATTGGTTAAAATTTCCACCTCTACACATTTTTTTCTATGAAAATATTAATTTCAACTATTTAAATTAAAAATCAAGTTCACTAGTTCGAAAATTTTTACACCCATTGTATGATCACCAACTATTATTGGAAAAAGGGTAGGAAGAAGATGCTTCAAGAAAAAAAATAGAGTAAATTACGTTTTTGACCCATGTGGTTATATTATTTTTATTATATTAGCCCAAAATAAGAATTTTTACATATCTGCCGCCATGGTCTCTATAACTAACCATTTTGGCCCCTAAGTCTAGAGATCATGTGGCCAAAATGGTTAGTTATAGAGACAATTGGGGCCAAAATGGTTACACTTAGGTGCCAAAATTGTTAGTTTTAGAGACCATGGGGGCAGATATGTTTAAAATTCTTATTTTGGTTAGACTGAAATGTTTAGACTTAGGTGCCAAAAATGTAATTATTAACATATAAATAAGCAACTTGAATATGCATATATGTGTTGTAACATGTGCTTAGGGGGTTTTTCAAAAAAGAAACTAGAATTTTCCTTTGTAACCCTAAAGTTTTTATCTTTAACAATTTAAGTTTAAAGTTTAATCTTTGTTTCCTTTTAACCCTAAAGTTTTAATATTTGACAATTTAAGTTTAAAGTTTTAATCTTTGGTAATTTAACCCTTTTGATTAATTTGATTTTTCACTTCTAATTCAAAAGTTTCTATCTTATACGATTTAACCACTTTGATTAATTTTATTTTTCACTTCTAATTCAAAAGTTTCCATCTTTTGCAATTTAACCACTTTGATTTTTTTTACTTATGTGTGGTAATCTTGGCTTTGGAGCTTTTTAAACAAAAAATGGTTATGCATATGGTTATTAAAACCTTGGCTTTTGGGGGTTTTTAAAACAAATTAATGTTATTATTAACATATAAATAAGCAACTTGAATATGCATATATGTGTTGTAACATGTGCTTAGGGGGGTTTTTCAAAAAAGAAACTAGAATTTTCCTTTGTAACCCTAAAGTTTTTATCTTTAACAATTTAAGTTTAAAGTTTAATCTTTGTTTCCTTTTAACCCTAAAGTTTTAATATTTGACAATTTAAGTTTAAAGTTTTAATCTTTGGTAATTTAACCCTTTTGATTAATTTGATTTTTAACTTCTAATTCAAAAGTTTCTATCTTATACGATTTAACCACTTTGATTAATTTGATTTTTCACTTCTAATTCAAAAGTTTCAATCTTTTGCAATTTAACCACTTTGATTTTTTTTACTTATGTGTAGTAATCTTGGCTTTGGAGCTTTTTAAACAAAAAATGGTTATGCATATGGTTATTAAAACCTTGGCTTTTGGGGGTTTTTAAAACAAATTAATGTTTTTACTTTTCACCCAAAAATTATTTCATAAATTACTTTTAACCCAAAACTATTTGTTTTTTTTTTTTACTTTTAACACAAAACCTTTTATCTTTTGCAATCTATCCTCACAACTTTTTTTTATTTTCAGCTTTGGTCCTTTATAGTTTTTGCTTTCCGCAAATTTTTTCGCTTTATACTCCGTTCTAAATTTTGTGACTTAACACATCGGAACGTGCGTCTTTGGTTTAACGTTTTCGTTCTAAATTTTACGAGTTAACACGACGCAACGTGCGTGTGTGGGTGAACGTTTTTACATCGTCTATTTTTTCCCGTTTGACAGGTTCAACATAACGTGCGCGTCTTAAATCGACTTAGTTATAACTAAAGAATCCCCGCCGCATTGCGGCGGGTCGTAATTCTAGTTTACTCAAAAATTTAATAGTCAATTAACACTACAAAAACAATCAATGAATTCAGACTTGTCAAATTTGATTGAAACATTTACAAAACTACGAATGACACCTACTATAGAATTAAATATTATAGACTTACGACAATATGGTCTTTGATTTCAAGGCCTTAAAATTTATATTTATATACACCATAAAAACCATGAGGGGAATAGTGCTGTGTGTCACCCCCTCATTGATCGATTCTTTTTGTATTTAAGTTTTAAATTATCAGTTTCGCTAATATACAAGTTTATCCCTTGTGTTTTTAAAAAAAAATCTTTTTATTGGTTAACTTTGTTTATATGCGTATTTAGTCCATTTGATTTATTAGCTTCGGTTGTGTACATGTTTAGTCCCTCTACTTTTATTCTTTAAAGTAATTGATTGTCGCTTTTTGTATTTTACTTCTAAACCTTCAGGTTCGCTAATATACATGTTTAGCCCCTCTGTTTTATAAAAAAAAAAAAAACTTTTTTTATTGGTTAACTTTGTTTATATACGTGTTTAGTTCCTCTGCTTTAACTTTGGTAGTGTACCTGTTTAGTCCATCTACTTTTATTCATTTTAGTATTTCATCTTTTAGCCTTTTTCCCTTGCTGTTGTAATGAATCAACCTTGGAGAATAGTGATATTTAGCTATTGGTGGGCGAGGCATAAACTAGTTGAATACAAGTTTGAAATGAAGCATCAGTCTTAGACTGGTGTATATTTAGTTTGTTGTTAAAAAAAAAAAAAGAAGCATCAACCAATCCTTTATCGGCATTTAATAAAAAAAAAAGAAGAATTCTCCAAAAATTATGCTCTAGATACTCCAAAGGGGTTTACAATTTTGAAAAGGGATTAAAATCAATCTGGTGAGGTAATTTAAAATATGTCTTTCAATAAAAAACATTCGATCTTGCTTAGTTGTTCTAAGTGTGTTGTCCGTGTGGGAAACCGTGTTCCAAGTTGGTAGAAATATTTGTAAGTATGTGTTACTTAAAATTTTTTGAGCTAAAATATGTTAACATTGTTGGTTTTGAAATTCATTTGGGCTTTCATGGTTTCTAATGAAGTTTTGAGTTTGATAAGCTATTTTAGAAGATAGGAAGCTTGCTTTTCGGTGTGCTCAAGTTATTCGATGTTGTGTGAAGAACAAGACTGGAGCAGGAAGTGGTTTCTCGAAGATTTGATGAAGATCTACAGAACCCGCATATATCAAGGGGGAGTCTGTAAATGCATCTCAGGATGATAGATGCTGGTTGCGGCTTCTCGAATATGTGCTAAAGATTTGCAGATCCCGCATATAGCAAGGGGGAGTCTGTAAATGCATCTAAGTTTGATAGATGCTGGATCCTGCCAAAGTTTGATACTTCAGGAACTTGTTTTGAGAATTATTTAAAGTCATCTAACAAATGCGGACAAGAATATGTCTCTATGGTCCACATTTGTGGTTTAAAAGTCATCAGAACTTATGGAATTAACAAGGCTTGTCTGTTATTTAATAAAAAAAAATTATAAATTTTCGTAATTTTGTAGGAATTGTGTAGCAATATTAATATCTGTAGGTCCACCCGGAGGATCGAGTCAACCTCTATTCCTGTTTTCCGACAAACCCGAAAGTGCGGAATCCAAACGGGTAAGTTAAACCAAGTTCGAACACGTAAATGATAAACACGAGACTCAACGATTAACACACAATGTATTAATACTTTGAAACGGTTACAATACAATGTTTACAAAATAATCTCTGTAAACTCTCTCTAGTTCTCTCGTGTGTGTGTTCTTTTTTGTTGTGAGTTCTATCTGAATATATATATATATAGTCACAGACACGACGAAACTGAACAGGTCGACGAAACCTTCATGGCGTAACTCATGTAGCCGGCGAAACCCTGTTGTTCGACGAAACATAATCATCATGACGAAACCTGTTTAAGTTTCGTCATCAGCAGGTCAAGAGGGGGTTTCGTCATGCATATTGGCTGGGAGTTTCATCATGTGCACATGCACAAGGAGTTTCGTCATATATGCAAATGTATGGTTCTTTGTGAATGGTCAATTGATTAGTGCTTGATGTCAAATTCTTTGTAATACATGACCATATAATTCACGTTAACTTGTAATCCTTGCATATATATGTTATCACATGACATCATCATGGTGATGTGGAGTCGGGAAATGGTTCGCGGCTCTCCGTGCTTCACGTGTCGAACTCTGGGGCGCACGACGGAGGAATGTAGTGACTTCGAGCTTGAGCCGAACCTAACCGAGTCGAACCAAACCGAGTCGAACTGAACCGAGTCGCGTCCACATAATATGTATCAACAAACTCCCCCTTGGACGCTACTCGTGAGGGTTCATCTTCCATGTCTATCATGTCGGAAGATCTTCAAAGTCTTCATGTTTTGCAAGTAGAAAGTGTATTAACAAACTCCCGCTTTCATTTAGGAAGTGTATCAATAAACTCCCCCTTTGATTATGCTTGTGAATCTTTTGATCTTCAATGTTTCAGATCCTTGTGGTATTGATGAGTGATCAGCGGAAAATCGATCATCTTTATCATTTGAGTGCCTTCACATCGTGTCTTCATTCTGAAGCTTGTCATCGAACATGTTCTCCTTACCTTTAGCATCTGCACATGCAAGAAAGCTAAACGCGTAATGAGAACAACTGCTTGGAATATAGTTAACATAAACAAATGACGCATATGAGACCAATTCTCATTCAACTACCGTCCGACAATTTGTTTGAAAAGTTAACAGATTTTTCAATTTTGATTATTAACTTTCAAAACTTGCAAACTCTGACCGTTTATGAAGATTCAGTCGTTTTCGTTTTCAAACAGATTTCAGGCAACGAAGACTTGAGTTCCAACATCGGTTAATCAAAACTAAAGCATAAATAAAATCTTTTTGACTTTTATAAAGTTTATATTAAAACACACCTAAAATCTTTTTGGCATTTTGAATATTTCAAACTTAAAGACTGAAAGCAGTAAATAAATATATACAGAGATGCAGAAACTGAAAGCAATAAATAAATATATACAAACATTCTTTTTGCGAGTTTCGAGGGTAAGAGAATCATATCAGTGTACGGTCATGTTAAAACACTATTGTTGTTCTTTTTGTTAACATTTAGATAAGCATCCTATAACGATTATCGGTATTGTTGTCCACGTAAGCTCAACTTATCATATGTAATCATGGCGAGGGAATACATTAAGGTATGATTTATACTTACCGACCGGTGTTCATCCATATCACGACACATTCCAGTATCAAGGTATGCACGAGGATTCATCTTACTGGTGAGTATACCATTTATCATCTGTTTTTACGTATATGAAAATGTGAGATACTCACTTATTTTGATGAAAACAAGCCCTATGTGATAGAATCACTTATTGATGAGGAACTTGATTTTCAGATGCATGAGGGCACAGGAGCAAGTCCGTGAACAGGTCAGTACTTTCGTACAGCAAAGAGACGAACTTGACTTCCAGATAAATGTGATATAGTATCACTTATTTTGTTTGGACATGTGATTGTTGATCACTTATTGAGGTCGTATGCAGTATGTACACGTATGTATGATATCATGGAAGATCTAGACTTCGTCTCCGTTTGTTTCGGTAAAAGAAACAACCATGATACCCAGATGATAAACATCATAAAGACCACATATCTCAGAACCTCGGCAATCTCTCAAACAAAATTTCGGTACTAAGACCATATGCCAATGAGCGGTTCCCACCTGGTCTTCAGTCGATTTAAGTTTATATCACCCTGCACACTTTAAAAAGATTGTGAGCCTACAGATACATCTTATATAGAGCTGCTTAACATTTTTTCCATTTTGCATTTCAGTTTAAAAAGGTTTCAACAGACCACTGATGTACTATCATTTTCTCTTTTGCTCGCCAGGAAACTCATTTTTGTTTTTCTATTGTTTTTGAGTTTTTGAAATTTTTCGATGTTTTTGAATTTTCAAATTTTGGATTTACTCCCCCTAAAATCAACAAACTTCCAATAATTTTAAAAACACAAAGATATTTACAAAAATGATTTTCTGATGCGGATTACTCTTGCTTGACCTTAATGTCGTTTACCAATAATAAAAAGTCAAATCTTGATTTATCAAATGCTTTGGTAAAAAGGTCGGCACGTTGGTCATCAGTATGGACTTTAACAACATCGATTAGCCTTTTATCAAAGCAATCACGTATGAAGTGATACTTAATTTCGATGTGTTTGGCCTTTGAATGCTGTACAGGATTTCTATTGATAGATAAGGCAGCAGAATTATCGACTAAAATAGGAGTAGTTAGGAATTCAAAACCGTAATCGCACATTTGCTGTTGTATCCACAGGACTTGGGAGCAACAACTTAAGGCAGCAATGTATTCAGCTTCACAAGTTGATGTAGCGCACAAGTCTGCTTCTTGCACTGCCATGTTACGAGGCGATTTCCTAAAAACTGGCATCCAGCCGTTGTGGATTTGCCGTCGATTTTGCATCCGCCAAAATCAGAATCACTGAAAGCGACTAAGTCAAAGTTATCATCCTTAGGGTACCATAGACCGGTGTCTGGGCAACCCTTCAGATAACGAAAAATCCTTTTTACAGCTGCAAGATGTGAGGCCTTCGGGTTAACTTGATATCTGGCTAGCAGGCATGTTGGATACATTATATCTGGTCTTGATGCTGTGAGGTACATAAGGGATCCAATCATTGTGCTGTAATATGAAGAGCTAACAACTTCACCCTTCAAGTCTGGATTGATTCCGTGATTTTGCTGCAGTGGGGTACCAATGGGCGATGTGTCGGACATCTGGAATCGGTTCAGAATGTCTTGAACATACTTAGTTTGATGGTTGAAAATCCCAGACTTCGTTTGTTGCACTTGCAAGCCCAAAAAGAAAGTCATCTCCCCATAGCGCTCATCTCGAATTTATCCTGCATTACACGCTCGAAATCCCTACACATAACATTGTTAGTAGAACCAAAAATAATATCATCCACATATACATGTACCAGTAGAAGATCTCCATCTTGTTCTTTTATGAAGAGAGTGCAATCGATAAGACCTCTGCGAAATCCATTCTCCAGTAGATAATTTGATAAGGTTGCGTACCAAGCTCGCGGTGCTTGATGTAGACCATAGAGAGCTTTGTTCAGCAACCAAACCCGATCGGGATGAATGGGATCTTCAAAACCTGGAGGCTGTTCGACATACACCTCTTCTTCGACTAGACCATGTAAGAATGCACTTTTGACGTCCATCTGGTAAACCTTGAATCCTTTGAATGAGGCATAAGCCAGAAAGATCCGAATTGCGTCCAGACGTGCAACAGGTGCATACACTTCGTTGTAGTCTATACCTTCAATCTGACGAAAACCTTGAACGACCAAACTTGCTTTGTTGCGAATAACGATTCCACGGTCTTCCTTTTTGCACTTATACACCCAACGGGTACCAATCTTCTTGTAATCAGCAGGTTTCTCTACGAGCTTCCAGACACCAAGTTTCTGGAATTGTTGCAGTTCTTCCTGCATTGCTTCAACCCAAGAGTTATCTTTCAAAGCTTCTTTCCAAGTTCTTGGCTCTTCCTGTGAGACATAACACGCGAAAGACCAATCATTTTGTTGACCAGATTCTCGAATTGCCGCATACAAGCCTGCGTTGTTGTTGTTTCGCAACATGTTTCTTGTTTGAATGCCACTCTGTACATTACCGATGATGTTTTGTTGAGGATGGGTATTGTGAATCCTTGTTTCAGGATTATCTGGAACTGAAATGTTTGTACCCAGATTGTTGAGATTGAGATCAACAACTAATTCAATACCCGGAACTGACGAAGAGGATGATGCAGTAGCTTCAGCTGTTATAGGGGCGTCCACTGGAGGTGTAGCCTCTGAAGTACCATGTACTGCTGATGTTGGAGCTTCTTGATCTGCATCTAGAAATTCATCATCCTCAGAAGATTCGTTCAGTTCGGTTGCATCATGAAAATCCTCATTGTCGAGAGCATTATTGTTCACTGAAGATGGTTCTTGATTGACAATAATTGGACGAACCAATGGTGATTCTGTTGCGTTGTCACTCTCGAAAAACATCCTTACCGCAGCATTTTCTTCAACTGCTTCAACATTGATCGAATTGAAAAAGTCATCGTACTCAAACATCCAAGGCTGACCCGAATTTTTGACTGGCAAAGTGTGTCTTTGTACTCTGACTTCAGACCATTCCTCAACCCTTTTAGTCTCTAGATTCCAGACTCTTAAGTTCGGGGTGGCATAACCAAGAAAGTGACCTTCAATAGCTTTTGCCCCAAACTTTCCATTAGGATCGATCATTGTGCAAGGAGCTCCAAACGGTTCAAGATATGACAAATCTGGTTTCCGTTTGTGAAGAAGCTCAAAGCAGGTCTTGTTGTGTCTTTTGACTGTAAGGACTCGATTCATCGTGTAACATGCAGAGGCCACAACTTCAGTCCAGAAGGGAATCGGCAATTGTGACTCTACCAACATAGTCCTAGCAGTCTTGATCAATGTACGGTTTTTACGTTCAGCGACGCCATTCTGTTGAGGAGTATAAGTCGCACTAAATTCGTGAAGAATACCTTTTGATGTGCAAAACTCCGCCATAGCATGATTCTTAAATTCTGTACCATTGTCGCTGCGTATCCGTCTAACCTTCAACTTATACAAATTCTCAATCTGAATGATCAAGTTTTTTATAATACCGAAAGTTTCACTCTTGTGAGCCATAAACGCTACCCAAGAAAATCTTGAATAATCATCAGTTATTACGAGGCAGTATTGATCATTCCTGATGCTTTTGTGCTTGAGAGGACCGAACAAATCCATGTGCAAACGTTCAAGAGGAACTGCCACCGTGTTGATCTTCTTTGTCGGATGTCGTTTCTTAGTTTGCTTTCCTTTTTGGTATGAAACACAGACGTCTTGAAGATGGAAATTTTTAAGAAGAACACCATTCACTAATTCATTCGACACCAAATGATTCATTTTTCGTAAGTGAATGTGACCCATACGTCTGTGCCAAGAGATAGAGTCTTTTTCAGTGGCTTTGGTAATAAAATAAGTTGTTTGTGCAGTCGTTGTAATAGCTTGGCTCATATCAAGGACATACAGATCATTAATCCTTGGAGCAGATAAGAGAATCCATTCTTTCGGAATCTTGAAGCTGGGTTTCAGCACGTAACATCCATTTGCGTCAAAGTATACTGAAAACTGCTTATCACAGATTTGTGAAACGCTGAGAAGATTGTGATCAAGTTGTTGTACAAAGTTGATCTTGTCAAAACTTAAAACCTCGTTAGATACCATTCCTTCTCTCGTAATATAACCTCCTTTATCTCCAGCAAAAGCAACATAACCTCCTCTAATAGATTTTACGTCGTAGAGAAGCTTCATGTCGCATGTCATGTGCCTGGATGCCCCACTATCAACAATCCAATGACTGCTGAAAGTTCCTCCTGGAACACCCTGCACATGTACTCACATGATTAGTTGGAGATGGGGACCCAAGCCTTTGTGGTCTTGGGTCTTCCATTTTCATCAACGTAAGTTACTTGAACTTCTCGATGTTGTGGAAATTGTGATGTTCCCCCTGATTCAGTAACCATTTTTGGTTTCCAGGTCTGTTTTGTTTTACCAGTGTTATTCTTTAAAATCTTAACTTCATGATTGTCTGAAGTTTTTGAATTGTCTGGTTTGACAGAAACAGATGTTTTGTTAACAACATCGATTTTAATTGCTTTTTTAATTTTCTTGACCTGTTGGCGTTTCTGTTTCTTTTCCCTTTCTTTTACAAGACGGGGATCTGGTTTTGATAAAACAGATCGCTTGCGGTCAATTTGGTCATGGGGATCATCAACTTTGGCTTTTTGTTTATGAAGATATGGACAATTGCGAATAATATGTCCAAATGTGCCACATGAAAAACATGATCTTCGTTCTACAAACCCCGAAGTATCATGTTATTGTCTTGATGATGATGAACTTTGTGATCCCGAGGTACTTGGTTTTGAACTGTTTTGTTCATTTGTTTTCAAAATTTTCGCTTGATTAACAAAATCTAAGTTAGATTTGTTTTCAAATGTGTCAATTTTATCCGTTCCCTTTGATTTCACAAAGTTCACCTTCTTGTCCTTTTTCTGAGTTTGTTTCTTTTGACCTTGAGTCGGTGATTTACCCTTTGGTTTGGTGCGATTTTGCTGAACTTTCTCAGTTGGTAATTTTTTATTGCCATTTTGTTTGCGAATTTCAGCTCTTGGAATCCGAGGACACTGTGTTACCACAACGTGTGATCCTGTCTTTCCCAAGAACTTACTTGTTGAATCTTCCAAAATTTTACTAATTAAAGATTGATTAACATTCTTAATAGGAAAATCTTTGTCAGAATAGATTTTATCATCACCAACAAGAGTGTATAGCAAATTTACAGTCTCAGACTCTTGTGAGGAAGTGGACGTGGACTCGGTCAGAACAGTCGTAGCAGGTTTTACGGGAGGATCACGTAGAATATGATTCTCGAGAGGTATGTCCTCTTCTTTGATTACCGCATCTGACTGTGCTGAGTCAGTATCATTAGATTCATCATCTGAAGAATCAGTATCCTCAACAATGACTGGAGGATCCTGATTTTGTTCAGCAGTTACAAATGTATCTGCTGACACATCCGAATCTGATGATACTTCTGGTTTGTATCCAAGTCCCATTGTAAACTCCTCATTGTTTAAGGAAACAGATGGCTCAAAATAAGTTCTATCCTCTTCATCAGGCATAGCATCATAATTGTGTTTCATAGGAGGTGGACATTTTTTATATCCAATGCACGTGACATCCCTTTTCTCCTTTTGAACATCAATGATGTGATCCAACATATAGCTAGAGCTTAAATAGCTATTTAGCTTAAGATTGATCGCCTCACTTTCAGATTTTACACAAGCCATCTCTTTTTGCATTATCTCGAGCCTATTGATGTAACAGTTAATGGTTGTTTGTTTTCTTGAAACCATTTTCCTTAGCTCGGATTTGTTTTCTCTTAAATTTTCAATCATTGTTTTATACTCATTTTCATGGTTTGTATAAAACATGTTGGCTTCTGTGCATTTGGCAAGATCCACGATCAACTTTTGGTTGTGGATAAATGTCACATCATATTTGCTTTGCAAAGCCTCATGTTTGTTTTGCAAATCAGACATCTTAGCATTTAAAGAAACATGTTTGTTTTGCAAGTCATACAATTCAGCATTTAAAGCATCATGTTTGCCTTGCAAGTCAGACATATTAGCATCTAATCAGCACATTTATCACTTAAGCTAGCACAATTATCACAATTAACGACAATTGGTTCATCGACACATACCTGGCTTGATGAACTGCCACCATTAGCCATAAAGGCTGAATGAAGAGAAGAAGAAGAAGAATAAGCAGCTTGATCCACTAGAATAGATCTTCTATCTTTCCTTACTGCAGCTTCTCCTATCAATTCATCGATATCTGCATCGATTCTCCCACTAGATGCATCATCAGAATAATCTTCGCCTGAGGTTGAGGTTTCCTCATCTGAAATCCTTGAATCACCAGAACTCTCTTCATCTGAAGATTCACCACCACTGGCGGAAGATTCTCCACCACTGGCGTGCTTCAAATCCTTAGCGGTTTCAGCAAAACAAGCTGCTCCTCCCTGATCACCAATGCCTAATTGCATTGACCAGTCACAACCTTCATCTATTTGCACCACAAGAGCTTGATTGGTGTTCAATGGTCCTGCTTGATTGTTTGCAGGGACCAAGGTGCGATTATCATTCCTGGCTTGATTCTGATTCGCCTGGTTGCCTTGACCTCTAAAAGGATTCTGGTTCCCATGCTGAGCTGGCTTTGTGCATTCACGCTTGAAATGACCACGTTCACCACAATTAAAGCACTTAACGGACTGCTTATCGAACCCATACTTGGTGTCTTTCTTGCTTTCCAAGCTGGTTCGACCAGTCCTTTCCATGAAGTCCTTTGCTCGCCTTACAGCACTGGCAAAAGCCCACTTGATGTCCATCATATCCATCTCCTCTTTATCTATCTGCTGGTAATCTTCTTGAGTCAGATTGATGTTCCCGATCTGACCTGCTATCAACCCACAATACGCGCTGACCAGAGTGTTTAGTATCTCCATATGATCCTTAGCTACTTCAACACTAACTTTGGAGAAACTTGATGTGTCCAGTCGTACTGTATTAGATGGCTGACCAGCTGATGACGTGCTACCATAACAGGCTTGCTGTTGCACAGGTAGTGGATTGCTGTACAAATCTGTGGTTGGTGCAACAACCGTTGGTCTTGAGGAAGGTGGAAGTGGATTTCTATACAGATCTGTTGCTCCGGTAGATCGAACAGGTAATGGATTTCCGAACATATCCGTTGCTACGATAGATCGTTGGCTTGGCTGTTGTGGAGCTGGTTGTAGTAGATTTCCATACAAGTCTGTGGTTGGAGCTGGCTTTACAGGAACTTGTATCTGATTTCCATACAAATCTGTGCTTGTGACAAACGCTGTTTGAAGTGGAGCATGTTGAGCAGGTCTTGCAGAAGTGCTAGAAGCTCCATAATACATATCAGGATTTTGTTGTACTGGAACCTTTTTCGCCTTTAGAGTTTCTTCCTGATCTTATTCTCCAACATCTGAACGAAATCATTGATTGATGTTGTAGCTAATGTGCCATTGTACTTCAAAATTTCCAAGAAACCCTTCCATTGAAATGGCAACGCATCGGCCAACTTTGTGACAACCTCTGCAGGAGTTGTTACTACCCCATAATGATTTAACTCAGTCAACAAGTGATAAAATCGACTTGTTAAATCTATCAAAGATTCTCTTTCCATACATGTGAAACCATCAAACTCTTTCTTGAGTAAGTCATGTCGTAATTTGAGTGACGCTTCGTTTCCTTCACCTCTCGTCTTCAATGCATCCCATAACCGCTTTGTTGTCTTGAAGCTTACAAACTGATGATAGATTTCTTTGTTTAACGCTTGAGTTAGAATAGAAAAAGCCTTCTTTTCTAAATCATAAATCTTCTTATCATCTGGAGAAAGATCTGCAAAAGACGCGACAGTTGAAGCAACAACATCAAGTGCTTGATCGAAGTCTGTAATGAATCGTAACCATAACTCCGTGTTTTGCCCAAGAATATACGTATGAAATCTGTCTTCCCATCCTAGATATTCATTCATGTGCATTAGCTTCGGTGGACGATTATTGCTTCCGGTTTCATTCTCGCTTAAAAGTATACTTTGAATACTTTGATTTTGATTTGAAACAAACGCCCATTGAGTTGACGAAATTTGAGGTGACGACGATTGTGTAGGAGATTCGGCCCATGATGGAGATAATCCCGTGCTTCTATACTTACTTTCCGTATTAGACGGAGTACCCCACCAATCCGGATTCATTTCGAATATATAATGACGAATACTTGATTGAATCACTCAAATCAAACAGTTAAATATGATTTGCAAAGCTTCTGTTAAAAAAATTTACATGTTTTAACGAAACTATATTACTCGACGAAACCAAATATTCGACGAAACTTTCTGTGGCGAAACCTTAACTCGATGAAACTTAATTGATTAAATGATCGACGGAACTTTAATATAAAGCTCGACGAAACCTGTTTGAATCTTGATCGACGAAAGCTGTTTGTGTGTGTGACGAAACCTTGTTTAACTAAACAAACTGTTCGACGAAACTCAGGTTTGTTTTATGAACGACGAAACTTTGTTCTTTTAATTTTAAACTTTGATGCGACGAAACCTTATGTTTAATAATAGAGTTCGACGAAACCCTCTTTTCTTTATGAGTTTTGGGATAAGATCTTGGTGAGATAGTTTTCCAAGAAACCTTATCTTTTGACAAGTGAGCCAAATTTTTCAAAGACACAGTGCTTTTTCCTTTTTCAAAGCTTCTTTTTCAGTATAACCATCATGGTTTTGTACACACAGGTCAAACAAACAGTATTTTAAGTTTCAATACATCAAATCAATTCAAACTTAATCCCAGAAATGATGAACAAACTCAAGAACACTTTGAAGATACACAAGAACTCCGGTGAAGTATGAGTTTTCCGGCCACCTGAAAATATTCCGATCACAAATTTTGCAATAAAGTTCAATGAAAACCCAATCCTAACATATATGAATGAGTTTTAAACAAGGTTTTGTATGAACTAACAACAAAATATCAAGATTTAGAAGAATTTCAAGCTATTTTCCCAGAAAATATATGATTTTTCAAAGCTCAAAATCAAGAAAAACACAAGAAAATCAACTTGGTTTTAACAAGGAATTGAGCCAAAGCTCTGATACCAATTGTAGGTCCACCAGGAGGATCGAGTCAACCTCTATTCCTGTTCTGACAAACCCGAAAGTGCGGAATCCAAACGGGTAAGTTAAACCAAGTTCGAACACGTAAATGATAAACACGAGACTCAACGATTAACACACAATGTATTAATACTTTGAAACGGTTACAATACAATGTTTACAAAATAATCTCTGTAAACTCTCTCTAGTTCTCTCGTGTGTGTGTTCTTTTTTTGTTGTGAGTTCTATCTGAATATATATATAGTCACAGACACGACGAAACTGTCGACGAAACCTTCATGGCGTAACTCATGTAGCCGGCAAAACCCTGTTGTTCGACGAAACATAATCATGATGACGAAACCTGTTTAAGTTTCATCATCAGCAGGTCAAGAGGGGGTTTCGTCATGCATATTGGCTGGGAGTTTCTTCATGTGCACATGCACAAGGAGTTTCGTCATATATGCAAATGTATGGTTCTTTGTGAATGGTCAATTGATTAGTGCTTGATGTCAAATTCTTTGTAATACATGACCATATAATTCACGTTGACTTGTAATCCTTGCATATATATGTTATCACATGACATCATCATTGTTATGGGTCAATTTCTGAGCATATATATCCTGACTAATATTCTGCTTTTGATTGTTTACTTGTGATCAGGATACCGGATCAGGATATTGGTAACATCCTGGTGCGATATCCTTGTATTAACTAAATTAACCACGTGCAGGTTAGAAGCTGTGGGTCACTAACGGTCAAGTGGACCTCTTCTCCTTAAGACTCGGGCAAATCAGTT
The DNA here is from genome assembly GCA_030545235.1 of Helianthus tuberosus. NCBI lineage: Eukaryota > Viridiplantae > Streptophyta > Magnoliopsida > Asterales > Asteraceae > Helianthus > Helianthus tuberosus. The sequence goes on from JARYGA010051316.1 coordinate 20,519, forward strand.
ATATGAGAGACGTTGAACCCGAAAGACCAGGTCTACAACGTTCGTATGGGGAATATCCGCCGAATCCCGGTTTAATAGGAAAGTTAGTTGTTTTCGTTTAGCTATAAATAGTATGATCGGATCAAGTTAAGGCACTCACTTTTCATTCGCACAATTTACTCTCTAGTTACTAGCAATCACTACACACAAACACTTGTACTCGAATTACCTTGTAACACCTAAACGATCCGCATCATATCCTGCACTGTATCCTGATATTCGAAGTAATAGAAGAACAAGGCAGCTGCGATTGTCAGCTCTTGAGGTTTTGTGCCGGTGATCTAGATTGATCAAGGGCTTTCCTCGTATATCTGGTGTAACACCTCGAAAATTTATGCCCAATAATGTATTGACACGTGTCATAAGCTTTGAATATGTGAAAAAGCACTTTAGAGGGACTAAAGTTGACAAACAGTGAAACTATGTGAATATAAGGGTCCAAAGTGTCAACAATGGATAAATAGGCTCTACAATAACCCTACATGGTGTTTATAATCTTAAACTATTAAATCATGGATCATACAAAGCGGAAAATGAAAGAAAGTGAGGAATTACAAACTACAGGGGCTAAATGTGTCAACATGTTGAAAGTATACCTCTGAGTGACCTTTTGGCAAACCCTAAGCTTTGTAATGGTAAAATATACTCACTAGGATATGTGGTAAAAATTTCATGAAGTTTCGTTATCGTATGAGAAAGTTATGATCAAAACCGTGCACGAAGGGTTAAATGCGTTAACGTTGAAATTCGTGACTTTTCGGGTAAGCACAAAATTAACCAAGGACCTAACCAAGTTTGTAGATGTCCTAAGGCCCTTAAAAATCAGGTTTGAGGGTCTAATGAGCAAGAAAAATAAGTAAAACCACGTAACAAAGGACAAGGACTGAAATGTAAAACATGAAAACTTGTTTGGCTGGTTAACAGCTTGTACGCGGCCCGCGTAAGGGGCCTCGCGGCCCGCCTGCGACCTACAGCAACAGAACACAGCGAACAGCTGCCAGTTGCAGCCTCTAACCGACTTAAATGAGTTGTTTTCTGATACCTGGGGCTCTCCAATGGTTTTATATGCATAGAGGGGCACTTGGACAGATCTTATAACATTCCTAGACCCTTGTGGCATCATCTTGAATGATCAAAGTTGATATATGAAGATCATTCAAGTTACAACCATTTTCACATTCACTTGCAAGACCACTTCTGGAGCTTCTCTGATCAACCTCAGGCTTTCTAGTGATCTCTAAGCATAATTAGGACTGTTGTAAGTATTCCTAACCCTCTCTAATTCTTTCTAGCTTAGTTAATTAATCAAAAGTCAAACCGTCGTAAATTAAGTTTGACTTCGTAATTAAATGAAATTGGCTTTGTCATTTCTCGAATTGAAAGTACCTACAAGTTGGTATTTATGTGGGTAACAAACCCTTAAAAGGGTATTTTCAGATTCCCACTCTAACTATGTTAATTGTCGAGTCAAAGCTTGCTTTAAAAAGTCAACAGAATGATTATTTGCAAATTTAAGCATAATTAGCAATGTAGGATGCATGCAACCTGTTTGATCATTAAAATAACTTGGTAACTAATGTAAGAACATGTCTCAACATGTTCAACTCTACAATTTTCAGTTTAAACCCAGATCGGAACCGAAAGTCGCATAATTTGACTTTTGCTTTGATTATCAGTTCTGATCCGTTTATGCATGTTTAAGATCTGCCTTAGAGCTTATTTTGGACCAGGTTTCATATAAGTATAACCCTCTGAGATTATACAACTTGGTTCAATACTTATCCGATTCATATGCATGTTTCCGATTAATGCTGAAAAGTTGACTATTATGCCCTTTTGACTATAAAACGTGATTTTTGAAAATGTGAAAGAGTAGAAACATTAGTTACTGATTTATAAACTTGCACCTAAAATTTGATATCAGTTTGAGGTCTAGATTAAGAGTTATGTTCATTAGCGTAAATTGAAAGCGTTATGTTAAATAAACGGCGTAATTAGCGAATAGCCTATTTAAACCCACTTTTTTATATCAAACTTTTTACCCACTGATATAATATAATATTTTGGGATTTTTGAAGATTTTTATTTAATTTTTGGCTGAGCATAACATAGGTCTCTAAGTTTGATTCGGTTAATGCCGGTTTTGCCCTTTTAAGCCATAAAATGAGTTTTACAAATCCTTTTGATTCCAAACCTTTTTCTACTGATTTTATTTGTTAAATAAAATATTTTGAGCCTTCTGGAATTATAAAAATGTCAGCTTTCCTTTGAAAACCCGGAAATGGCTCCAAATCGCCTTTTTAAGCATTTTTAACACATAGTATGTGCTAAAACTATATTAAACATATAAGGTTGATACCTACTGATATTTTTAGTATATTTTTATATATTAACAGTAAGTAAAACTTTTTAAACCCAGGTTTCCAGTTTTGACCTTTTAAGCCTAAGTGAAATTACCAAAATACCCCTAAGGTGCATATATAGTTTGGTTTTAAATGATAAATTTCACATATAGGTCATACCCTACTGATATAACTTATTAAATTAAGTAATTTTACTGATTTCATCAGACCCGAAACTCAGGTTCATATTTAAACTCTTTTATAACCTCTTTAATGACCAAAATACCCCTACGGGGCGTAATGTGAGTCTAAATCCGTTTTTGGCATAATATAAGATATCTTTCTGATGTCACAACGTAATTAAAGCATGATAACGTAGGAAACTTGCATATGACTCATTTGGTTACTCGTTACGCACTTTTCGCGTTCGGATCGACGTATGTAACTAGTTTGCATATATTAGCCGAAACGGGTCAAACCATATCATTTTTGTCTCAAAATCCAGAATGTGTTTAGTTTACCCATATTATACAAGTATTTAAACTTGTCGGGTCAAAACCACATTCTAATCCGGTCTTCGCCTTATCATGCGTTTGAACCGTATCTTTCTGTAAGACTAACCGGTCTAAGCTTAGGCTTAATTAAAGACCCGTTAGCATTCTAATTGGTTATTTATACCATCATTCCAGACTAGAGCCTTCCGGTAAATGGTACCTACGCTTACTTAAGTGAATACGGCTGAGTTATTAAATTCTTACTATTTAAGACAGGAGCTAGCTCAGGTAAATACTCTTAACTTATTTTCCCTATACGGGCTTGGGATACGGTATTATAATAATACCGCTTGGTCGGGTATTGAATATTTAATCTTATTATGGTTAAATTATTGAGGTAACCCGGTTTAATCTGTATTGTTTGAAATAAAGACCTTTAGGGGTTAATGACCATGTCCCGGATATCCTTGACATCATTGTGTTATAAAATGGCCACGCCTTATACACGGGGTGTAGGCATACACCTGACAGTTGTTTAAGGAAAAACGATATCTCACTCTCTTGTGGGCCTATACTTGTGGCGTGTCTGTTAATCTGACTCGGTTTCTACATCGGGCCCTGAACGTATAACGAACATGTAAATCTGTATACAAGATTATAACTATAATTGTCCCAAGTTATAAAGAGTTTGTGCTACGTGCATTCAAATCAATTTTTATTAAACATTTTCAAAATGAGTCGGTTGAGTGTATTTACCAATGAAAACTGACGTATTTTCCAAAAGGGTTGAGTGACAGGTACTGAACGTAATTGGCTGGAAGCTCAGGGTGTTTATAAGGAATCTTGCAAGTTCTAGGCGCCTAAAGTCTGTTGAATAATGTTTATGTTTTAAGATCCGCCCGTGGATACTTTACTTTCCGTTGTAATACTGGATATTACTTTATATTCGGATTGTAATATATTTATCTTTTGCTTCCGCTGTGCATTTATATATTGTGTTGTTTGACTATGATGATATCAACTACGTCACGATACTCCCCACCGGGCCCACCGATGACACGTGGAAATTAGGGGTGTGACATCCGGTGTCACCCTTTACCTTTTTTGCTCATTGTTTGATCATAGATACAACTCTATATCTTGAGCCGTATCCTGAAAACTGTTTTTACAAACAACTTAATCGGCATATTTTCAACACATATTTCTAGCACACTACCTCACTTAACTAATTTGATCACTTAATTGCTTCGGTAATTTTTGACCAAAACAATTTGACGCCCACCGTGGGGCAAGTGGTGTTATTTTTACTAAAAACTTTAGTAAAATCATTACTCGGTTTTCTATTGTCAAAACCTTTTGCTACATTGTTTTCAATGGCCTCGAGATCAAACATGAGCTCTTCCACCATGTCTGCTACAACCTCTGCAACAATTGGTTTGGTGCTTCCACCTCCTCCTCCAAGAATGCAAGCCTCTTCACAGGGAATTGAGAGTCATGTGGCTCGGGACGTTATCCCCGCTCCCAGTGCCCAGGGATCTGGTCCTGTTTTGGCTTCTATTGACGAAATTCTGAATTTGTTTAGTAGTGTAAAGGAACAGATGAAGCAACAGCATGAGACCAACCAAATGCTGATGAGAGAGATACACCTCTTGAAATCTAGCACAAGCAGATCCACTGAGGATATTGTCACTCCCTTGCAGCCCAGAGCTTTGAACTTCAGTTCGATAGTATATACTGAGGATAACCGGGGGAATATCATGCCAAGCCATTCCCAGAATCATACTCCTGAGATACCCTCTTCAATAAGAGTATCAACCATGAGAAGCTCAGGATATGCTTCAGGATATGGCCAGAATCCCCAGATTGGTAACCTGTCAAATAATAATATTCTTGCTACTAACAACAGTGGATCTTTGCAGGATGCAGGTATGACGTCAACATTTACTAGGGAGCTTCAAAAGCTGAAAGACATGATATCCAGTGTGCCTGGAGGGGTCCAGCCGATTGCAGAAGTATCCCAAGACAGTCACAGGATATCACGGTTTGCGCATCCTATCTGTGATGCTGAAATCCTGAAAAGATTTCAAACCCCCAACAAGAAACTCTATGACGGAACCACGGATCCTGAAGAGCATATCGCCCAGTGTAGGGAAAGGATGGAGATCAACCCTATCCCTCCAGATCTCAAGGAAGCATGCCTCTGCAAGGGTTTTGGTTCTACCTTGACAGGATCAGCCTTAAAATGGCTGTTAAATGTTCCTCGTCACTCAATTACTTCGTTTTCCCATTTGGTTAATTTATTTAATAGTCAGTTTTCTTGCAGCCGGAGTTTTGAGAAACTATCCAGTGATCTTTACAGGATAACTCAAGGGCCTCAGGAATCCTTGAGGGATTATGTGAACAAGTTTAGTCGGGAATCCTTGGATATCCCACATCTTGAAACGCGTTTTAAAAAGGTTATCAAAAAGGTTATCAAAAATGTTTTTAAAACGCGTTTTTATTTAAACGCTTCGGGAAATGGTTCGCGGCTCTCCGTGCTTCACGTGTCGAACTCTGGGGCGCACGACGGAGGAATGTCGTGACTTCGAGCTTGAGCCGAACCTAACCGAGTCGAACCAAACCGAGTCGAACTGAACCGAGTCGCGTCCACATAATATGTATCAACAATATCACTTTTATTTCTTAAAATGTGGCAAATTTGTCGAAACAAAAACAAATTGTAGCAAACTTTGCCCAAACAATTTGTAGCAAATATGTGGAAATGAGTTGTGGCAAACTTGTCGAAAAAATTTGTAGCAAATTCGTAGAAATGAGTCGTGGCAAATTTGTCAGACCATGTTGTAGAAAATTTGCCGAAACCAATTGTGGCAAATTTGTCAGAGTATTTACTCTTTGTTAGTGCTTTTATTTTTATTGGTATTAAAAATAAATAAAATATAAAAATAAAAATAAATTCAGAAACCATATTTTGTCACAAAGTTGTCGAAACGTTGTGTGTAAAGGTTTAAAAAGGATTTGTCAGAATTTTGTAGCAAAATGTGCATCAAAATATTTTTGTGGGCATTTTGTAGCAAATTTTGTCGTATTTTTGTCGCTAGCTCACTTTTCGACAAGTTTATTTCGCACTAATTTTTTTGTCGGAAATTTGTGGGTAACGCTAGTTTTCCACATATTTGCAAAAATTTGGTTGTCACAAAGGTGGCTGCTTTTTAGTAGTGTTAGAAACAATGCTCGAATCGAGTCGAGTCGAGCTGAAGCTTGTATAAGTTAAACGAGCTAGACGTTGAGCTCGGATCAGCTCGTTTGCACCCCTATTATTGTAATCGTTTTAAGCATATTTTACTTTCTAAAATACATTTTTTTTAAAACTTTGATTATACAGTTGGCATGTGCTTTTTATTCTTATCAATGTCACCATATATAAGTTAAACGATCTAGACATTGAGCTCGGATCAGCTCGTTTGCACCCCTATTATTGTAATATTTTTAAGCATATTTTATTTTTTAAAATACAATTTAAAAAAAAAAACTTTGATTATACAGTTGGTATGTGCTTTTTATTCTTATCAACGCCACCATATTTTTTTTGTATAAAGTGACAAATGGGTAAAGTGTCAATATAGTTGTGAGTAAAAATGTACCAATAATTGAAGCATAAATGTGCATATTATTAGGTATAGCAATGGGACGAGTTTAGGTAATCCCATCTCAACCCTAAACCCAGTTAATAAGCTTGCTTCAAACCCGTAGAGTTTCTAACCGGTAAATATCCATCGGGCATACCCATGGGTTTCGTGTAAACACGTTTGTTTAAAAAATTACATGTTGGTTATACCCGACCCAAAACTCATTAGGTAACTACTAATCATTATATACAGTATTATCAATAAAAAATATATATCTAATAACTACAATGTATATGGAATAAATTACCTATATATATAATGGATGTATCATATATATACATATTTAAAAATATAAAAGAAGTTATAGCGGGTATACAATCGAGTAAACAAATATACTTTATTTAGTAATTGGGATGGGTAAACGGGTATATTATCAAACCTCAAACCTGCCAAAAAAATAAAAACAAATCCCAAGCCCGTCCCAAACCTGATTAACCGACTCCAAACCCGTCCCAAATGTAACAACTTGTACTCTCATCATCGAGAGAAGGGTATTTTAGTAATATACGTATTTATTATCTATTATTATTTATTATTATTAGTCAAATAATAACGCGCGACGAGAGGAACCAACCATTTAACGGATAACCCGAAATTGATTGTACATAATTAGAAGTGCGTAATTTATTAACCGTCGTAAATTAAAACGAGCATTTGGGCTTAGCTAGACACCTAATATTAAAAGGATCCATACATTTCGGCCAAGCCCAAGACCAACCCCACTCCCCTAAAACCATGGTCATAGAAATCGCTAGTCGCTAGTCGGTCGGTGGGGTGGGGACTAGCGATTAATCGGGATTAACCGGGGATTAATCGGGATTAACCGGGGATTAATCGGATATAATCGAGATTAATTGTAATTAATCGAAAATTAATTGAGACTAATTAGTGATTAATCAGGGATTAATCGGTGCCTAGTCAGGATTTTTACAACCATGCCTAAAACCCTACCCTATAAGTTATCGTTAACTCTCATTCTATACTTACTTAAAGTAGAAAGTTGGTGGCTAGCCACCGACCAACTTCTGAGCTTATTGAATCAAAGGGACTTCTTGAATCAAAAAGACTGGAGGGTAAGACTGGAAAAGCCAGCCATTGTTGACCCCATTTTTTCAAACATAATTAGGGGGGAGGGGTGGTTCACTAGTGATAGATTCTAGTGATGGGAGCACCCAATCAAATCATGCCATGTAAGCACCCAATATTCTATCACTAGTGATAGAAATGTAGGAGGGGTGGTATCACTAGTGATGGGATTCCAATGTACAAGTATTAATGCACAATGTACAAGATACACATTCATCCCCTTACATGTTCAACGCGTTATACCCATCACTCGTTGCACTTCATCACTCGTTATATTAGGGGAGGCGGCGGTGTTCCACGACTGATAGGAATGTATCACGGTAGATAACGACTCCACCCCGTCCCCCCTTATCAAGTAGTTTGCTTTTTACCATCCAACTTTATGGTAGTGTCCTTTATACCCCTAACTTTGTTATAGTTTCCCTTTTCCCCCAACTTAATCAAATCTTATTATTAACCCCTCTTAGCCCTTAAGTTTAGGAAATGTAATTTTTAACCCCATAACTTTTTATGAACTTTGTAAAATATCACTTTCACCCCTTGAGAGTTTTTAACTTGACGGTATAAATTCAAGTTCGTCGGGTCGCATATAATACGTTACGATTGTACGGTATAAATTCGATTTACGTTATGTTTTGATCCATTTGCAGCGCAGGTATATGTTACATTGAGTTCAACCAGATACGTCGAAACACGTGTTTTCATAACGTTAGCGCATCACATAACGCTTAGACTAATCCGTTCGACGTTTCCAATGTACCCGTGCGCGCGGGTGGTTTTGTTTTAAACTAGTAGATGCCCCGCCCGCATTGCGGGGCGATGGCCGAATAATTCTCAATCAATTACAAAAAGACTACTATAATTTTGCTATGAAAAAAAAATGATGATATGACCGTAATTTTGGGCTTCTCTCTCATGACATGTATTGTTGTACAGAGGGCAAAATCGTAATTATATTTTGAACCAGAGGCGAAATCATAATTTTAAACTGAGAGCAAAATCATAATTTTTAGCTAGGGGGAAAAACATATTTTCATTTTGAACGGTGGGCAAAAGCGTAATTTTGAGCTGAGGGCAGAATCGTAATTTTGAGCTAGAGGGAGAAACAACATTTTATTTTTAGCTGGGGGCAAAAACGTAATTTTAAATGGAGGGTGAAACCGTAATTTTAAACTGGGAACAAAATGAAAAGTGAGTTTTTGAACCGAGGGCAAAAGCGTAATTTTAAGCTAGCGGCAAAATTATAATTTTATTTTTAGCTGGGGGCAAAATCGTAATTTTAAACAAAGGCCGAAAGCATAATTTTAAACTGGGAATAAAATTAAATTAAAACTGGGCCGGTCCGATAGGGAAGTGCTAGACAAATTTTAAACTGGGGCAAAAACGTAATTTTAAACGGAGGGCGAAACCGTAATTTTAAACTGGGAGCAAAAGTAAAAGTGAGGTTTTGAACCGAGGGCAAAAGAGTAATTTTGAGCTAGGGGCAAGACTATAATTTTATTTTGTGCTGGGGGCAAAAACGTAATTTTAAACAAAGGACGAAAACGTAATTTTAAACTGTAAATAAAATTAATTTAAAGAGTTAATAGCCAAAATGGTCCCTGAGGTTTGCTCAGTTTTGCCACTTTAGTCCAAATCCCAAATTTGTTAAATCTGGGTCCCTGAGGTTTGCATTTTTTTGCCATTTTAGTCCAAATTTCAAAAACCCCTTTTTTTTATTGTTGCAACAGCCTATTTTGTCCTTTTGTGCAGGGGTATTTTGGTCATTTTGATGAGTTATTATAACAAAGCAGATCATCAAACTCTCTCTCTCTCTCAAAGCAGATCATCAAACTCTCTCTCTCTCTATCAAAGCAGATCATCAAACTCTCTCTCTCTCTATCAAAGCAGATCATCAAACTCTCTCTCTCTCTCTCTATCAAAGCACCCTCTGTCTCTCTCTCTTCACCACCACCGCCACAATGAACTCTCACCACCGCCACCACTACCTCCTCACCACAGCCGCCACCACCACCTCCTTCTCACCGTGACCTCTCCTCCGCCATCGCCATCACCGTCCTCCGCCTCGATCGCCTCAAAGTGCACGTCGCTCCGCCTCCATCGCCTCGATTATCGCCGCTCAATGTTTTGGTTGAGTATAGAGGTGAACAGCTAGGGTTTGTTAGTTCAGGGGTTCGATTAAGGTATGAATACTGTTTCCTTGGTGCAGTGGGGTGGGGTGGTGCAGGTCAGGGGTTCGGTGGTGGTGGCGGTTTGAAGACGAGAGTTGTGTGGACGGAGTTCTGTGAGTAAACTGCCATTTTGGGGGTGGCCGGAGTTCTGGTGGTGGTCATAGTTGCAGGTGTTGATGTTCAGTTGTTTGTTTGAGAAGATGATGATGATTCAGTTGTTTGATGATCTGCTTTGAGAGAGATGATCTGGGTTTGTAATTAGCTGTTTGTTATAATAACTCATAAAGAGGCGATGATGATTTTTTCGTTGTCTGAGTGAATCGAGTGAAGCTTGAGACTTACCGTATCTTGGCGGGGTAATATCCGGCTGTTGAAGCAGCCGCGATGTTTGCAGCCATGGCGGTTGGTTCCTCTTTGTTTTGATTATTATTAACAGATCTGAGCCTCCTAATTCTTCTTTTTCATATTTTCGTTTTTATTTTTATCAAGGGTTTTGACTTGATATTTTCGGGGTTAATTAGTGTTGTTGATTCGTTATAGTTGCAGGTGTTGATGTTCAGTTGTTTGAGAAGATGATGATCTGTAGGTGTTGATCATCAGTTGTTTGATGATCTGCTTTGAGAAGATGATGATGATCTGCAGGTGTTGATCATCAGTTGTTCTTAATCTGGGTTTCTTATAATAACTCATCAAAATGACCAAAATACCCCTGCACAAAAGGACAAAATAGGCTGTTGCAACAATAAAAAAAAAGGGGTTTTTGAAATTTGGACTAAAATGGCAAAAAAATGCAAACCTCAGGGACCCAGATTTAACAAATTTGGGATTTGGACTAAAGTGGCAAAACTGAGCAAACCTCAGGGACCATTTTGGCTATTAACTCTAATTTAAAAATAAGTTGGTCCAATGGGGGAGTGCCAGGCAGTTGCCTGGCACTAATACCCTAAATGAACTTTGTAGTAGTAAGCTGCCTGGCACTATTCCCCCACATGAACTTTGTAGTAGTAGGTAAGTCATGTTTGGCTAAGCTTTTCAAAACAACTTATTGGCTTATTGACTTATCAAAAAGCCAATAAGTTGTTTTTGTGTTTGGCTAAGCCAAAAGTCCTTTTAGAAATGACTTTTTGCAAATAAGAAAAAGGAGGTTTCAAGAAGTTACAATATTGTGACTTCTTGGCCAGCTTTTAACTTTTCAAACTACAAATTACCAATATACCCCTTCTTTACCCCCTTATATCTAAAAGAATGCCCATTTTAGTCATTTTACATCAATAAACTAATCCAAACATTTTTTTAAAAACTCATTTCCCAAAAGT
>JARYGA010051317.1:0-24856 GCA_030545235.1 Helianthus tuberosus
TGCAAAAGAGTCTGAGAAGAGAAAGAAGATAGAAAAGGTCAATAACTTGTTTTGTGAATTTTGTGAGAAAAGAAATCATCTAACAAAAGACTGTTTTCATTTAAAAGCATACGATCGAAACAAAACAAGTGTTATTGTTCCTACTGAAAGCTGCATTGTCTGTGGTAAATCAAACCACAAAACTCAAGCATGTGTGTATCTCAAAAACTTTGATGTGAAAAAGAATGAATACACTGCTAAAACATCCTTGAGTCCATCAACATCATTTGTCAAATTCACCAAAAACCAACCACTGTTTGTGCCAGTTCAAACAGCTGTCACAAAACAGCTGAACCAAACAACTGTCAAAAGAGATGTTCAGGTTACTGATGCACCCCCTGCCAACCAGTTCAGAAGAGGTAAGGGACAACCACAACCATCTTACCAAAGGATTCCACACGTTTATGAGACCTACAAAAGGCCCTCTAAACCTAAAGTGAATAGGCATCCTTTTGGTTATCAACAGGTGATTGGTCAAGACCCCCAACAGTGGTTAGCAAGAAACAGTCCTAAAACTGTCCAAACCCCTGACCTAACCACTGTCCATCAATGTGCATCCATCCCAGACACTGTTGAGACCCCATCCAAAGCCTTATTGGCTTTGGAAACCCTAATGAACTAATCCTTTTACTTCATGTGCAGGGAGCTTCTGCCTGCTTAGATAGCCTTTGGTATGTTGATAGTGGAGGCTCCAGGCACATGACTGGATGTAAAGCCCTACTCAAAGATTGCAATATTCATGGAGGGGGTGATATATCCTTTGGCAATAACAGTAAAGGGAAAGTTCTGGGGTCTGGTACAGTACAGTCTGGCAATGTAAAATTTGAAAATGTCAATCTGATAGACAATCTGAAATTCAACCTCCTGAGTGTTTCACAAATGAGTGACAAGGGGTATGGGTCATTCTTCACAAAGGAGTGTTGTAGGATTGTTTGACCAGAAATGGTCAAAAAGATTGAAGCAATAATCAAAACTGGTCAAACAAAACTTGTTGCTCAAAGAAGTGGCAATGTTTATGTTGTTGATATGTCAAAAGAGTGTCCCAGAGCTGATGCCTGTCTGTTCTCAGCTGCCTCTAACAAAGAGACAGAACTTTAGCACAGAAGACTGGGGCACACAAATCTTAAGACAATCACTGAAATTTCAAAAAATGGCTTGGTAAGAGGCCTACCACAAAAATTGTTTTCATGTCCTGAGCATTGTGTTTCCTGTTTAAAAGGAAAACAACATAAAAGCTCTTTTAAGTCCATTGAAGAGTCCAAAACAACCCAGTGCTTGTAAATGCTGCACATGGATTTGTTTGGCCCAGTTCAAGTCATGAGTCTCAAGAAGAAAAGATATTGTTTGGTTATTGTTGATGACTTCTCTAGGTTTACATGGACTTTCTTTTTACACTCAAAAGATGAGACTGCAGGCATTTTGCAAGACTTTGTGACACAGGTTGAAAAGCAATTTGACCTTCCAGTAAAAGTCTTCAGGAGTGACAATGGCACAGAATTCAAAAATAAGGAGTTGGATGCCTTCTGTGTGAAGAAAGGGATTGTAAGGCAGTACAGCATCCCTAGAACACCAGAGCAAAATGGGGTAGTTGAAAGAAAGAACAGAACTTTGATTGAGGCTTCCAGAACCATGCTTGCTGATTCAGGTTTGCCATTAACTTTTTGGGCAGAGGCAGTAAACACTGCTTGCTATGTCCAGAACAGAGTTTTAATAAACCCCAGGCACAAAAAGACTGCTTATGAAATTCTGTATAAAATCAAACCACTGATCTCATATTTCAAAGTGTTTGGCTGCCCATGCTTTATTTTGAACTTAAAAGATTCCATTTCAAAATTTGCAGCCAAAATTGATTGTGGTTTTCATCTGGGATACTCAACCACTGCCAAGGCCTACAAAGTGTTTAATACACGGACCAAGGCAGTGGAGGAGACCTTGAATGTAAAGTTCAATGAACTTTCATCAATGAAAATCCCAGCAAATCCTGCAGATTTGTTTGATCTTGATAAATTCACTTTTGAAAATACTGCTGTCAAGACTAACAGTGCAGGTCCATCAGAGGATTCAACACCAGACTATGGGTATGAAATCATCATCCCTCAAAGGTCTGCCAAAATGGGAAGAGTAGCAGATGTTCAAAACAGCTATCAAAGCTCAACCACTGCTACCTCAACAGTTGTTGACCAAAGTAGCCCATCAACCACTGCTTCCACATCAACAAACACTGCTGACAAAAGTCCCCAAACAGTGGATAAAAGTCAGCATGTGTCCTCACCATTACCTCCTATTCCACCACCTTTTGAAGCCACTGCTGGGTCATCAAAGTCACCAGCAGTGGTTAGCTCAGATGATACACATTTGCAGCCTTCACCAACAAATGCCATCATTCCATATCAAGGAGATTTAATCTACTTGAGATCTCATCCACCTGACCAAATCATTGGCAACATCAATGAAGGGGTGCTCACAAGAAGCGAAACCCAAAACATTTGTCTTTTTGCTGGTTTTCTATCACTCCATCAGCCAGTCAAGTACCAAGAGGCACTGAAAGACAACAGCTGGGTAGAAGCCATGCAAGAGGAGCTCCAACAGTTTAAAAGACAACAAGTATGGGAGCTTGTACCACTGCCAGAAGAGGTTAGTCCCATTGGCACAAAGTGGGTCTTCAAAAACAAGAATGATGAAAGGGGTATTGTTGTCAAGAATAAAGCCAGGCTTGTGGTTCAAGGTTACAGACAGGAAGAGGGGATTGATTATGATGAAACATTTGCCCTTGTAGCAAGATTGGAAGCTATAAGACTGTTCCTGGCCTTTGCTGTCAACCACAACATGAAGGTGTTCCAAATGGATATCAAAAGTGCTTTCCTCTAATTCAAGAAGAGGTGTATGTATGTCAACCTCCAGGTTTTGAGGATCCATTTTATCCAGATCATGTCTACAGGCTAAACAAAGCCTTGTATGGCCTGAAACAAGCACCTAGAGCCTGGTATGAAACTCTTTCCAACTTCCTACTCTCAAATGGTTTCAAAAGAGGTACCATTGATAAAACACTGTTTCTAAAATCGAGAGGGAAGGATTTAATGATTGTCCAAATTTATGTGGATGACATTATTTTTGGAAGCACATGTAACAAAATGTGTGAAGAGTTTAGGGAACTCATGACAACTGAGTTTGAAATGAGTGTAATGGGTGAGCTGCAATGCTTTCTTGGTCTCCAAGTTCAGCAAATGCAAAATGGAACTTTCATTCATCAAAGCAAATATGCTAAAGAACTTTTAAACAAATTTGATATGAATGATTGTAAACCATGCAGCACACCCATGGCAACAAATAAGCTTGTCATGTCTGATGAAAAGGATGAGCTGATTGACCAAACACTTTATAGAAGCATGATTGGGTCTTTATTGTACCTAACTGCATCTAGACCAGACATCATGTTTGCAACATGTGTCTGTGCAAGAAGTCAATCAGCTCCCAGAAAATCAAATCTCATTGCTGTAAAAAGGATCTTCAGATACATAAAAGGTGCTCCCACACTTGGTATCTGGTATCCAGCTAATGGGAATATCAAGCTTTCAGGTTTCTCAGACAGTGACTTTGCTGGATGTCACACCACAAGGAAGTCCACTTCAGGAGGGTGCCAGTTTCTAGGTGATTGCTTAGTCTCTTGGCAAAGCAAAAAGCAAGCAGCTGTTTCAACATCCACTGCTGAAGCTGAATACATTGCTGCTGTAAGCTGTACAGCCCAACTCCTGTGGCTTCAAAATCAGTTGCTGGATTTTGGTATCACTGCCTTGAAGACACCACTCATGTTGGATAGTCAGGTAGCAGAAAATATCATCAAAAATCCAGTTTCTCATTCAACCACCAAACACATCGACATCAGACATCACTTCGTGAGGGATTGCTATGAAAAAGGTTTGATTTCTCTGCATCATGTTCCAACTAAAGACCAGCTGGCAGATGTGCTCACAAAAGCATTAGATACTGCCACTTTTAAAAGCCTGGTCTCTAGGATTGGCATGCTAAACATGGAATAACAAGCAATATCTTGTTTTTCTATGAATAAAAGCATTAAAATGTTTTCAGAAAATCAAAAATCCATCCTTAAAAATAGCTAAAAATGAAGTTTTCATTAAAATCCTTAAAAGTCTGCCATAACCACTGATTGTTCAAAAGACTGCTCTACTACAAAGTCTGTCCACTGCTGAAAGCCATCCTCTGTTCTCTCATTTCCTTGATAAACTCTGTTATTCAAAAGCAGTGTCTTATCCACTGATATGCTATCCACTGATAGTGAAAATCATCCACTGCTTCCATTTTACCGTTGTAACCACTGCCTTCATCAGTAACTTTCATAAAAGTACTGTCCTTCATTTCATCAGAGGTTGGCATGTGGGCAGTACATAGTGGTCAGACCTTTTGTAACCGCTGCCATGTCAGCATTCACTTTTTCCCCATAAAACCCCAACTTCACACCAAAAACAGGGTTTTACTGTCGAATTGAATTCTCAAAAATTCTCTTCTCAAAGCAGTTTTTCTTCAAATTCCTTCACAACTTTCTTCAATCATCATCTTCAAAATGACAAAATCGAAGCCATCTGCAAAACCCACTTCCAAATCATCTTCAAAAAAGGTCTCTCAAAAGACCAAACTCACCGAAATTCCACATAAACCATCTCACAATCTTCTGGGTCTTCTCACAAAACCCAGCACCACAAATATCTTCAACTCCATCATTGATACCATCTTCGCATCAAAGTACAAAACTTTGTTAACAACGGATGCACCAATTTACTTGACAACCCAAAGAGAGTTTTGGAAGAATGCAACCCTTGAAAAACAAGGAGACACTGTGATAGCCATTAACTCTTCTCTTAAGGGTAAAGATGTCAAAATCACACCACAATCCATCTCAGAGGTCTTTCAACTAGACGATCAGGAAGGTAAAATTACTTTTCCCAAAAACGAGTTAAAAAATGATTTTCTGGAAAGAGGGTATAATGCAGAAGTGAAAAAGGACACCTTACAAAAAGGTTACTTCCCTTCTGCAACAAGGTTTTTATTTCATACCCTTCTAATGTGTGTTTCAAACAAAACCACTGGTTTTATTGAAATACCATTAAAAATTCAAAATCTGGGATATGCTATTCTTCAAGGAGAAAATTTTAATTATTCCTGGGAAATTTTTAATGATCTGGTTAAAAATGTTGAAACAAAATCATTCTTACTGTTTCCCAGGTTTTTAAGCTATTATTTTGAAAAGAAATTCAGTAAGGATGATATTGCTACAATAAACCAAGGTGACTCTTTAAAAATGCACAGCTTAACTGCTGAAACTTTTACAAGAATGTCAACACCTTGTAAAACACAAGCAGAGGTGCCTGAGCAGAATTTAGCAGCTACCACTGCTCCTCAGGTATTTGCTGTTGAGCCCACTGCTCAAGGTGATCAAAGTAGCAATACCACTGCTTTGAAACCCACACCTAAAATCACCAAAAAAACCACAGAAATAGAAAACTCAAAAACCCCCTAAACCTATCAAAAATGCAACTCTGGAGGATGAGATACCAGAGCAACTGCCTGTGACACAACAAAAGTCACAAGAAACCACTGCTGCTACTTCCTCACAGCAGATGGTAAAAATATCTCAACCCATAACCGAAACTCCTCCTGCTTCTTCTAAAAAAGAACAGGTTGTACACATAGGGACTCCACATTATGATGCTCTGGAATCACTCGCTTCCATCATCCATAGCCCAATGCCCGGGGCAAATTCTCTTTCTACACCAAACATCACATCCACAATTCCCCCACCAACTAAACTTCTGTTGGATGCAATTGATTTGAACCAGGCACTAACCAGTCCTTCTCAATTACCTATCAATGAGAACATGCCTCAACAAATGACTGGGTCTGATGTATCGATCCTTGCTAACCCACCAACACAACCTGAGGAGGTTACCCCCTTGAGTTACAAGTAACTCTTGGTGGTATTCCAAGTGAAGCAGCCACTACAACTGTTAAACCCACTGGTTTACATTTGGACAGTGGTTACATTAATAAGACTTCCTTGGAGGCAATTCCTTCTATAGCACCTCTGACATCTACCAGTGGATTCTTTTTTACCACTGGCAACATCAAAAGATTGTCAAGTGTTGAAGGAAGAAGACCCCAGTACCAAGAAAAAGGGGCATCAGTGGTTAATGTTTGGAGTACACTCCCTACCTCAACCACTGATAAAACCACTGCTAGTGGGAAATCAGATGATCCCATTAAATCGGGTGATGGTTTAAAATATTTGGAATTGACAGAACGTGTTGATAAACTGGATACTTCAGTTGCAGATATCAAAGAAATGCTGCAACAGTTGTTGAAGGTACAAAAGATGCAATCCACTATTGTTCCACCTCAAGCACCTGCTCCACCACAAGCACCTGCTACAAATGAGCTCTGGAATCTATTTCAACCTTTTCTCCAGCAACAAAAGCAAATGGCTGATCAGCAACATGAAATACATGTACACTGTTCCTCCAACAGTTCTTTTTATTGATAAACTCCCCCCAGATAATGCCAAAAAGGGGGAGAAAATTCAGGAGTGGATAAGGAAGGGGATAGATGATGGTCTTTACATTGAACCAGAAAAAGATGCTATGACCAGAAATATTCCTTTGCCAGATGGTAGCAAAAAGGTTGATGTTACCCAAGAAGCACTTGATGAAGGAGTAGCAAGTGTAAAAAGGGATAGAGCGGCAAAGGATATTTCAAGATGGAATGAGGAGAAAAGAGCTTACATGGAGCTGTATGAGCAGGGTTGTTTTGGGCTAAAGGATGTTCAAAATCCTGAGCTAAAAAGAAATATCACTAGAAAAGTGAAGAAACCCAAGACCACACCATCCAGAATTCCAAAGCATACTCCAAAGCCATCATCCAAAAGCCACCAACATCAAACCTCCATCCAAACAGCTGTTGTAACTCCTGTTGTATCAACTACTGCTGGTACTTCAGAGGTTTCAACATCTGTTATCACTTCAACACACACCACTTCAACACACACCACAACCACTGTCTTACCACAACCACCATCACCACCAAAAACAACCTCACCACCATTTTCTCCTGCCAAAAAGCAGAAGACAACAGATGTTACAACATCTGCTGTAATGACAACAGTGGTTGAAGCACCAGTTGTTTCAACAGCTGTTAGTCAACCACAAACCATTGCCACTCAAACTACCTCCACTGTTCCACCCAAAGCATCATCAGTCCCTCCTCAAACAAAAAGGAGAAGGCTAATCCTAAAAGATGATGACACATCTCCACCACCAACATCTTCAAAATCTCTATCACTTGTCACAGTTCCAAAACCCATGCCTTTCTCTTCAGTTCAAATACTAAAGCCATTACCTCCTGCTGGTGTCTCATTTCCTCTGGAACCCATTGCAGTTAGGGAAGAAATCAAATCCTTCTACTATGAGGATGACCCAGCTAAAAGGAGTTTGCCATCAGTTGAAGGATATCCCAGGCCTAACAATATTGAAGAATATTTGAAACTCAAGGCCAAGCAAGTAGAGGATATCTCAATCAAAAATAAACAAGGGAAATCTGATAGAGAATTTCAGCAAAACTATCAGTTTCTACTTACACAGGTCAGAGCTATGGAGCAATTTGCCAAAAATGTATGTCAGCAAATCTCAGAAAGGGCAGATGAGTCCTTGAGAAAAGACTACATTGAGAACATCATGACCTACAAGAAATACAAGGGGGAGAAACACATGTACAAAAACTGGACCATTCTTGAGCTTGAAAAAGAGGCAGCCAGGATTCAAGAAATGATCAAAAATAAGGTCAAGCAGACTCCTCCTGAAAAATTCAAACAGTTTGAAGCTGATAAGACCTTAGAGTTGAAGAGAATGAAAGAGGAGCTGATAGCAGCTGATTATGGGTCAAAGAATTCTGTGACAAAGTGGAAAGAAGATACAGTCAGGGCCACCTACAAAAGGTTGGAAGAGCTAAGAAAGAAAGATCCATCAGTTCCACAAAAGCCTGACTACTCCAAAGCAGAGGTCTCAAAAAGACCACCAAAGCTGCAAGTCAAAAGAACCACTGCTCCAGCTGGTGCTGCCATTTATAAAAGAAGGAGTCAAAACCAGTTAGGTGCTGAAACAGTTCAAGATCTAAATGCAGGAAATGTCATTGTAAAAGAGGGCATTAGATTAATGATGAAAGAAGATCCTGAATTGGAACAACCTGCAAGTACTGCTCAGACAGTTCTAAATAGGCCAACATCACTAAATACCTCTACAAATAAAAATCTCCCAAGAAAGCCACCAGACTCAAAAGTACTAAAGTGGGAAACTGACAAACAGACCCATGTATTGACTATGTTCAGGTCTGGTGGAGAAGTGAAGAAAATATCAAGGGAACAAGCTCTTGGCCTGAGTCTTGAAGATATGCAGGATGTCCTTGATCTTCCACTTGGTAGGGATGAAGATGACACAGATGCCCTAGACTTTGAGCTACAACTTAAAGGTCAGATAAGGGAACTGTTGATGAGGCAATAAAGTTCCACAATAATGAAGGGTTTTGGCATTATCTGTTCCAGGGGGAGATTGTTGGGATTGAACCCTATCAAAGGAACAGATAATTAAAGCCAAAACTGGGTCAGAGCAGTGGATCCAGAATAAGCAGATGTTATATACAAGTCTCTCTCCTTGAAAGTGGTTTCAGCATCTGCTGACCTCCTATCTACTGATCATACAAGCTGGTGACCGTCAAACTGCTGTTCAAGTAAAGACCTGATGAAAGACTAAAGCTCTGCTGTTCAATCTACTGCCTTGAGTCAAGCACTGCTGATCCGGACAAGTACTGCTGGGTTCACAGCAGTGGAAGGATGCAGCAGTTATTAGATGTCTTTTATGTAATGAAATGTAATAGCAGTAGTTAGCATAGCAGTGTTTGTATAGATCAGAGGTTAGAGTTTGTTAGGAGGTTAGATGTCACTTTCATGGTGACGTCAGCATAAGATGCTCAGTGGTTTGCTAGTGCCTATAAATAGAACAGTGCTCTGTACTGTTCTATTAGCTCTTTGCAAAATCGTCTTCTCTGCACGAACAAACACTGAGCTCTGGCTGAGGGGGAGTTTGTATTCAACATAGCATTGTAATCGTAATTGAAATAAATTCAATCTTTCGGTTCTTTGTGAAATATGTTTGATCAAAGCAACACTCTCGTTTGATTGTATGCAAAGTTTGTTTCCATCTTAATTCCGCTGCACAACTCATCCATCTTCATCTTAATTCAAACGAAAATACATTCAAAACTAAACTCAGATCCAACAGTATCTTGTACGGTATCAGTTCGTCGTCGCGTAATATTTAGCAGGTTTCTCTGTAAACCACCGTTCGCGCACTGTAAAGTCGTATAGACGTTCCTAGGCACTCCAAAGGCCTAATTAAGTTAATCTTCGTCTTAATCATTATTTATTATCACGTTAATCGCCTGTTAATCACGTAATTATGGGCCGTAAATCACCGGTTGTCACAAGAACGGTCCCTGATATGTCATGGGTTAAGTCTTTGATGCCACAAGAAAGAATTTCGGCTAGTCAATGGGCGTGCGTGGCAAATCAAAATCAAAGTATCCAGAATCTACTCATGAGCGAAAGTGAAACGGGTAGCAATAACCGTCCGCCAAAACTCAACCACATGAACGACTATCCATCGTGGAAAGGTCGTTTTCAAACTTATGTTTTAGGTCAAAACACCGAGTTATGGACGTGTTTCACCACAGCATATAACATCGCTCTTGAGGAAGTCGGATCAAATGCTACGACTTTGGCGACCATGGCTGAAAATGACAAGAAGGCGTATGACCTTGAAAAGAAAGCGTTTGCTATCCTTACGCAATCATTGCATAAAGATATCTACCATCAATTCGCCCATTGTACCAGCACCAAAGCCTTGTGGGACATCCTAGTTACAAGAGGAGAAGGAAATACGGCCACACGGAAGACGCGTCATGATTTACTAAAGAAGGAGTTTGAAGGGTTTATGTTTGTGCAGACTGAAACACTGAATGAGATGACAACTCGTTTTTATCATTTAATTAGTGAAATGATTTCTTACAAGGTTGTTGTATCTTCGCAGGAAATAGTCGCACGGTTTGCTGATGCTCTACCACCAAAGTGGAGCCCATTCATTGAGTTGTTAAAGCATACAGGTGTATTGGATATTGTCAGTATCTATGAGTTTGTTCAAAAGCTGGAGAACAAGGATGCAGAAGAAATCAGAAAAGCTAAACTAATTCATGTCCCTCAAAATCCAGAGATGTACTTTGGAGGGATTGCTCCTGCTGCTAGTACAAGCCAGCAACCAAAGATACAAACAGCTTTTGTGTCAAATGCTTTCGACCCAAATTCCTATTTTGGAGGAGTAGTTGCACCACCCCAACCCCAATTTGATATAAATGCCTATCTTCCGAAACCTCAAGTTGCCACACCTCAACCCCAATTTGATATAAATGCCTATCTTCCGAAACCTCAAGTTGCCACACCTCAACCCCAATTTGATATAAATGCCTATCTTCCGAAACCTCAAGTTGCCACACCTCAACCCCAATTTGATCCAACTGCCTATTTTCCTAAACCACCTCAAGCCCAACCACAACAAGCCTTCTATGGTAACAAACCTGATACTTTAAATCTTTCCAAAGTGAGTGTAGAAGCTGCACGGGATCACATGGAAATTCTTACCATATTTTTAATGCCTACAACGGATTAGTCGCAGATCAAATTGGAAACATTAATTTGACCAATGAAGATTATCAGCAGATAGACAGAGATGAGATGGAGTTGATGGACATTAAGTGGGCGTTTGCTAGCGCTGTGAGAAGGGCAAAGGATTATATGAGCAGAACGGGGAGAACCGGCTTGGAAAGCAAAAGGGATACCAAGTACGGGGTTGACAAGGGTGCTGTCACATATAATTGCGGTGAAAAGGGTCATTTCAAGCGTGAGTGCAAATGCCCTAGCAACCAACAAGGCAATCAAAATCCCTTCCAAAATCAAGCTAACAATGAAAGAGGGATAGTAGCTACCAACAACACCAACCAGTCGGGTCCTTCAAACGCCAACCGAACATTGATAGTTCAAGCTGATGAAGTGTGTGATTGGTCCGCACAATTTGGAGATGGAAATCAAGGGGGAACTGCGTGCTATGCGAAGATCATCGGTCACATCAAGCATGTGCACAAGGAAGAATTTTCTGAATCCGATGACAGTTCGGGCTACAGTGGCAGTTCTGATGAAGAATCGGATGTAAATGAAGGTGTGGGTTCTGAAGGTGATAGTTTGTTGAATGATGCTGAGGAGGTCAAGTGTCAGAAATATGTCTTGATCAAGAAAGCTGATGCTACATCAGAAGAAATGGAGAAGATTCTCACTGAAGATGGATCTTTCTCTTCTCAGACTGCCTTTATGGCTAATGTCTCAGCTTCTACAAGTCAGGTAAAATCTGAAACTCCTAGCATATGTAATGATTGTGCTGATACAAAACATGAATGTGCTGATATGAAACAAGAATCTGAAAAGATTCACAGTCATAATCAGAGTTTGGTTGTTGAACTATCAAAGTGCAAAGAGGTAAACATGGCCTTAGCTCGCAACGAAAAAGATTTTAAATCGGTAATTGAAACACTCAAGAAAAGTGTTTCTGAGTTATCAAAAACGGTTTTTAATAAGCAAACTGGTATTAATAATTACATTAATATCATTGAGGCAACTAAGAAAGAGCTAGCCGAGGCGAATTGTGAGCATGAAGCGATCAAGCTCAAATTGGAGAGTTACTCAAACTCCCGATATGTTCTTGATCACATCATTGATGTTCAACAACTAAAGGGTAATGTTAAAGGCGTTGGGTATAAGTCGTGTCCGCCTCCTTTGAGACACAACTATACCAAGATGCCCGATGAGGAGGAAATGCCGCGTTTTAAGCCAACTGTACCTCTTGATTATGAGGAAGTTACAACTGGCTTAGGGTTCAAAACGGACAATTCATCGGAGGGCTCATCTGATACCAAGGAAAAGTCATCATTTGCTTCAAATCAAAGTCCTCCAACCGTTGAGGACTATGATTCTTCGGATGATGAATCAGATGTGAGTGATGAGGATAAATCTCTTGACGATAGAAAAGGAGTAGAAGTGCCTTTTGAGAATCACATTCTGTGTGATCCTCCTACTCCTGCTGTGTAATCAACTGGTGCTAAACAAGAGATAGATCCTATCACTGAGACAGTGTCTACCATTAAAAGTGATAACGTATTGTATACTTTGGTCGGTGATAGTAAAATTTATTCAGACAAAGATTTTCCAATCAAAAACGTCAATCAATCCTTGATTGATAAATTGTTTGAAGATAATACAACTAAGTTTTTGGGTAAATCAATTCCGAGAGTTTCTGTGACTCAATGTGATCCTATTCCAAAAGCTGAAATTAGAAAATAGCATGGAAATCAGAAATTACCGACTAAGCAACAACCTGTCGCCTTTAAGGGTAAACAACAACAACGAGCTCAAAAGCCTAAGGCTTTACGCCCAAATGCTGAAACAAAAGGAGCTCGTTACAAGAAGAAAAACAAAGACATTAAATTTGTGGCCTCCATGGGTACTGATAAAGTCGAGACTTTTGAAAATAAATCCAATACTGAGTTTATTCAAAAGGTCAAAATTTTGAAACATAATAGTGATAACAATTACACCCAACACACAAACGGGTGTGAAGCTAGTACCTCGGGGTCTACAAATTCAACGTCTGGTCATCGAACAAAATCTCCTAATTTTGTTGAAAGGAGATCATGCTTTAAATGCGGGGAGTTTGGCCACATTATCAGAAATTGCACAAACTCTCCGAAACCAAATTTTGTAGAAAGATTTAGAAATCTCTACGATTAAAGAACAAGAAACAGAACAACGACGTCAAAATGTGAAGGTGATCGAAAAGGCTTTAAAACCAGAAACTGTTAAAAGGAAACCAATTTTGTAACAACCGTTAAAACCAGAGATTTCTAAATCTGTAAATAATACATAATCCGGTAAACGGAAACAAGCTTGGAAACCTAAAACAGATAAAGTTTCAGGGGGAGTCTCCCCAGTTCCAGGTCATCGCGAGGTTGAAATAACCTTTGTCGATGAACAGGGACGACCCAAGTCTATGAAGGCTTGGGTCCCCCTCTCCAACTAATCTCTGAGTGAGTGTGCAGGATGTTCCAGGAGGAACTATCGATAGTCATCGGATTGTTGATAGTGGAGTGTCCATGCACAAGATCGGCGACAAAGAAATTGTTGCCTTTGATGGAAAAAAAAAGAAGACAGAATTGTCCGTCGAAAGAAATTGAAAACCTTCGACAAAATGCAAATCATACCAAAGTTTGATTGTTCAAAGCTTTGATCGGGTCCCCGGGATAGATTCAATCAAAATGTACGCACCTGCAACACGTCTGATGATTCAAAATCAATAAGATGAACGTGCAGTGTACATTTCTTCGCGGTGTGATTGAAGAAAATGTGTTTGTTGAACAAACCAACCGGGTGTGCGGATGCCTTGGCGTGGATTGAACAACCACACACTACTTCTGAAAGAGAAAGACAAAGATCGACTTTGAAATCTACACCTGGTGGATATCCAGCCGGACCCAGAGGTCTATGATCTTGTTGCTGTGAAGAGCTTTCTTAGTAGCTACAAAATCGACTTTGAAATCCACACCTGGTGGATATCCAGCTTAGGAGACCACTCAGATTCCTTGCAATGCATGAAGCTGTTGCAGGATACGGTTTTAAATTTCATATCTCTCCTATACTTGTCGATATTTAAGCTGCTTTATGAATTATTATCATCTCGTACAACACTCTTTGGCCAGACACGTTGATCTCGAATATCACCTCACACATGATTGTTTTTAATATGAAACTCCTCAATGTTGTCATGGTCCGCACCGCTTACCGACGTGCCAACTCATTTTTCCAAAATTCGATAAATCATTTCTGATTAAATTAATTTTGGTAAACGACGTTGAGGTAAAAATGAGTTAACCAGCATCGGGAAATCCTTTTTGTAAATACCTTTGTGTTTTTAAAATTTATCATAGTTTGTTGATTTTAGGGGGAGTAAATCCAAAATTTGAAAATTCAAAAACATAAAAAACCCAAAAACAATAGAAAAACAAAAATGAGTTTCCTGGCGAGAAAAGGAGAAAATGATAGTACATCAGTGGTCTGTCTGAACCTTTTCGAAGTGAACCTTAAAATGAAAAACTATAAGCAGGTCTATATAAGATGTATCGGTAGGCTCACAATCATTTTAAAGTGTGCAGGGTGATATAAACCTTAAATCGACTGAAGACCAGGTGGGAACCATTCATTGGCATATGGTCTTAGTACTGAAATTTCATTTGACAGATTGCCGAGGTTCTGAGATATACGGTCTTTATACTGGCTTATAATCTGGGTATCATGGTTGTATCTTTTACCGAATAATAACGGAGACGAAGTCTAGATCTTCCATGATACTATACATACGTGTACATATTGCATACGACCTCAATAAGTGATCAACAATCACATGTCCAGCAAAATAAGTGATTATATATCACATTTATCCGGGATTCAAGTTCGTCTCTTTGCTGTACGTTAGTACTGACCTGTTCATGGAGTTGCTCCTGTGCCCTCATGCATATGAAAATCAAGTTCCTCATCAATAAGTGATTCTATCACATAGGGCTTGTTTTCAAATCAAAATAAGTGAGTTTCTCACATCTTTTATACGGTCAAACAGATGATAAACGGTATACTCACCGGTAAGATGAACTCTCGTGCATACCTTGATACGGGAATGTGTCGTGTGTGGATGAACATCGGTCGGTAAGTATAAATCATACACTAATCGTATCCCCTCGCCATGATTACATTTGATAAGTTGAGCTTATGTGGACAACAATACCGATAATTGTTATAGGATGCTTATCTAAGTGTTAACTAATTGAACAAAAAGAGCGTTTTGGCGTGACCGTACACTGATATGATTCTCTTACCCTTGAAACTCGCAAAAAGAATGTCTGTAAATATTTGTTTACTGCTTTCGTTTCTGCATCTTTGTATATATTTATTTATTGCTTTCTGTCTTTACATTTGAAAAATGAAAAATTCCAAAAAGATTTTAGGTGTGTTTTAATCTAAATTTTATAAAAGCCAAAAAGATTTTGCTTCTATTTTATTTTTGATTGACCGATGTTGGAGCTCGAGTTTGTCCTACCCAAAATCCTGATCGTAAGCCGGAAAACAATTGCATCTTCATAAACTGTCGAAGTTAACAAGTTTTGAAAGTTAAAGGATAAAAATTGATCAATTTTTAAACTTTTAAACTGTGTCGGTCGGTAGTTGATTGTAGAATGGTCACGTATGCGTCGTTTGTTTATGTTTACTATATTCCAAGCGTTTGTTCTGATTGCGCGTTTAGCTTTCTTATATGTGCAGATGCTACAATCAAATCAGCTAAAGGCAAAGAGAACGTGTTCGATAACGAGCTTTGGAATGAAGACACTACGTGGAGGCACTCAAGGGATAAAGATGATAGAGCTACCGCTGACCCTTCATCAACACCACAAGGATCTAAAGTATTGAAGATCAAAAGATTCACGAGCAACATTCAAGGGGGAGTTTGTTGATACACTCCCTGACTGTGACACGTGAAGACCTTTTAAAGATCCGACAATGTGAAGAACGAACCATCACGAGTAGCTTCCAAGGGGGAGTTTGTTGGTACACTTTATGTGGACGCGACTCAACTCGGTTTGATTTAGTTCGGTTCGAGACTGTTAGGTTCGGCTCAAGCCCGACGTAGCGACATTCCTCCGTCGTGCGCCCCAGAGTTCGAAACGCGAAGCACGGAGAGCCGCGAACCAATTCCCGATGACACATCACCATGACATCATCATGGTGATGTCATGATGATGTCACATGTTTGACTAATCTATGCAATCTGATTTATGGAATCATGTGTGCGTAGTTGTTGTTGTGCATGGGCATTGTTATTGGGCCACTTCCATTGGGCCGAAACCTATTTGGGCCTGACATTTCAACACAGAACCATTGATATGGCGAACTCCCTTGTCTTCGTCAATATGTGTGTGTGGCGAAATCCCTGATTTCGTCACACATGGTTTTCGTCGCATGGGTTTTTGTCGATGGACAGTATAAATAGCTAAGTTGTTATCAGTTTAGTTATGAGAGTATTGTGAGACTCCAAGAGAGCTGAGAGACTTGTGAGAGGTTATTGTACAATCATTGTGTGTATATGTTTGTGAATGTTCTCATCCATTTAATCGAAGTGAATCTTTGGTTACTTGCTGTTGTTATTTATCTACTTTGTTCGGTTTGCACCGTCACGGGGATTCCGCACCCGCGATCGTGTTTGTGATAAACAGGGAATAGGTTTTCGTATCGGATCCTCCAGGAAAAACGGACCTACATTTATCATGTGTGATCCAGAGAAGACGTATCGGGTGAGTTGTGGTTGATTTATAGGAGGAGGTTATGAAACGAATATATGTTTATGCAAATTTAAAGGACAATACTGACATAGGTGCCGGTCTTTTCTCCCACTGTGCAAGATAAGAGGATGAGATATCGGCAGTTAGCTCGAAGAAATGTTGGTGTTGATCAACTTAGTAGATATGAAATGTTGGTTTTTGTCCCATATCATTTTATCTTCGTTATCCTTTTGTCCCATACGAGATTCTTCGCGAATTAGACATGACACATGATAAAAGCGCTTCTTTAGACAATCTGGGATTATGTTCCGCAAATTGGGAACCACATATTCGTGTGTAAAAGCTTGGAAAGATGACCGAATAGAGAACTGAATATCCCCTAGGTAGTTGTTACCATATGATAAATGATAAAAGCATAGTCAAAAGAACCCTTACCTGCCACTTAGGGTTTCTTCATCACCTATAACAATGTCGATAAACGTTGATTGGAACACGCCGCTTAAATGGTTTTAATATATTTCATCTTGGACTATCTAGTCTAACACATGAAAATGGATATGATCGTGTCAAGATCTTTATATATCATGTCATTGATCAACTGCTCGAAATCCCTTTCGTTTCTCAGGTACGCATTCGACACAACACATCAAAAAATAAAATTCAAAAAATCAGTGCCTTGATACGCATCGTATAGGCCTATACGATGCGTATAAAGCCCGCCGCCAGACATAACCTGCACCTATCAGTCTGCCATGTCTTTTACTTTATTTCAATACGCATCGTATAGGCCTATACGATGCGTATTGAATTCAAAAAGTGTGTAGATAGATAGGGGGTGTGCCATTAGAAAACCCCATTTTTAAATCCATTCCTTTCCTTACACGCTCCAATCACCAAACCCTAAATTTACTTTAGTCGCCGCCCCGTTCATCACTTCAGTCGCCGTTCATCATTCATCTGTTCGACCCTTCATCATCGGACATCGGCGTCAAGACTCAAGTATCACCAGCCATCGTCCGTTCATCACTTCAGCATCGGCATCAAGATTCAAGTACCGTTCAGTTGTTCTGGAATCGGATGTTCAGATATATAAGTTCTACCTTGTGAGGGATAGTGTAATATATTTAATTTGGGTTGGTTTAACTGTGTTTCTTAAATTGTGTTTTTGGATATAGTTGTTGATTCAACATTATTTATTTAGATTTGTTTCTTTAATTGTGTTATTAGAAGGATTCAACATTGTTTAAGCGGATTTGGTGGATATGCAATTATATTTGATTTGTTTATAAATGTGAATTTGGTTAATATAGTGTGGATTGGTTTAGTTTTCTTTGCTGTTTTAATGCTAGAATCAACAGCTGCTAGTTTTGTATATTTATGTTGATTCATGATATATGAATAGAACAAAGTGACATTGATTTAAGTTGTTGTTTCTTGTTTTGTTTGTTTATATGTTAATTGAAAACATGATTTTGTTTTACTGTTCTGTATTGTTATTATAATTTCAATTTGTAGATCAGATATAGAGGTTACAGAGTCTCTAAAAAATTGTTACAGTTGCATGTTTTTTTAAATCCAACTTTAACTTACTCTTACTCTATTAGTTTATAAAATTAATCATAATCTTTATAAACAGTGAACACTTTCGGTGAAATTGATGGTTTTAATTGTCATACTTATTGAAGTCATGAGTGATTCATAAAATAAAGTTGTTTGGAATTGAAGATCTTGAGGAAGAAAGACACATGGGAACTTGAATGTTGAAACTATTTGGTTGTTATGATTAGACTTTTATGGATTTCGTTTTAAGTTTGTTAAGACATTATGTGTTTATGCATGTTTTATGACTTTTGTGAACCTTTGGCGACTAAATTTTCACTAAACAGGTTCCTTAATCGCTAATTTCAAATATAGAATAACAGGTCGTGTTCGTGTCTTAACATGTCGTGTTCATGTTTTAACAGGTCGTGTTTGTGTCTTAAACAGCTCATATGATATGTTGTTAACATTTTCGTGTCTTAACAGGTCATTTCGTGTAACTTGTTTATTAACAGGTTCGTGTTTGGAAAATCTGACACGATAAGATTTCGTGTCGTGTTCGTGTTTACATGTTTTGTGTTCGTGTCTTATCGTGTTCGTGTCTTAACAGATCGGGTTGACCTGATATGCCAGCCCTAGTTACGGGTCATACGTGATCAGATTATGATTTTTCCAATTTAAAATCTTAAGTATTAACTAAACAATGTATTTACGAAGTAAAACGTGTTTAAAACTGATAGGTCACAATTGACAAGAGAAAAGAACATACAATGCACGAATAAAACAAGAGTATACCTTAAGTTCTTTCATACTGAACATTGTTTTGCTGAATGTCTGAATCATCTCAATCACAGGTGTGTAGAATAAGAAAACTAGGGTTTAAGACTTTCAATTTATAGATTTTGCCAACCATATGGCAGTTCTGATACTTACGGGGCCGTAAGCTAGGGTTTTGCAAACGGGCCATGAACTGATTCAGTTTTTGAGGTGGAGCCCACTTAACAGGTTAGGATCGTAAGGCCTTGCTTTCGGGCCGTAAGCCCTTAAAAGATAGTAGTTTCCATAATTTTGATGATTAAATCACGAACTCTTAAAATGAGATGATTTTCAGACCCTCTGGTTGCCTCTCGGAAGCGCTAAGTTTATGCGCCTTCAGCCGGACGTAAACCTACGATTTCAATCGTTAGGTATAGGATGGAGGTCAAATTCCTCATCCTCGTTCAAATTGATAGGTCCGTCAATATAGCGTTTCAATCTTTAACCATTCACTTTGAACGTTTCTCCATCTTCACTTATTAGATCGATCGCTCCGTATGGATATACTTCTTTGACAATGAACGGTCCAGTCCATCTTGACTTCAGTTTACCAGGAAACAAGCGTAACCTAGAGTTATAAAGAAGTACACGATCCCCACACTTGAAGTTTTAATCACTTGTCAAGTGACGATCATGAATCTTCTTCGTACATTCTTTATAGATAAGCGAATTGTCGTACGCTTGATTTCTGATTTCTTCTAACTTAAATACTATTTAATTATCTCTAACCCTCAAAGTAAGCCTCCATTCGACAACATCAATCAAAGCTCTAGCCGTAGTCGTCCCAAAATCAAGGGAACATGATCATTTTAGTCCATATCTAAGATGACGAAATCGATTGGGAAAACAAACTTGTCAACTTCTACTAGCATATTTTCAACAACCCCTCATGAATATTTGATCGAATGATCAGCTAACTGAATACTCATCTGAGTGGGAGTAGGTTCCCTAGACCAAGCTTGCAAAAACTAAATAAGGCATCAGATTTGTGCTTGCTACTAGATCAGCTAAAGCATTGTTTTGACTGAATGATCCCAGATTAAACATGGGATAATGAAACTGCCTGGATCTACTACCTTAGGAGGTAACTTGTTCTGCAAGACTGTCGAACATTCTTCATTTAAGGTCATAGTAAATTGATTCTGTAACCTTTTTTTTGTTAGAAAGTAAGTCTTTTAAACTACCTTAGGAGGTAACTTGTTCTACAAGACTGTCGAACATTCTTCATTTAAGGTCATAGTAAATAGATCCTGTAACCTTTTTTTTGTTAAAAAGTAAGTCTTTTAAAAATTTGGTGTATTTAGTCATTTGATCCAATGGTTCCATGAAAGGAAGATTGATGTGCAACGTAGTGAATATTTCCAAGAACTTTCCATATTGTTTCTCAAATTTATCCTTCAATTGGCGCTTTGGAAGTGGAAGGTCGGGCATTGGCTCCTGCTCCTTTTCTTTCTTAGCTCGATTAGCTGTCGAATTGTATGGCCTTCTGTATTAGTAGAGCTTGGTATGCACAGATTATCACTTTCTTGAACAGGTTTTTCAGTAGGAGGGGTGCTCCTAGTGACATGACCACTTTGAAGGGTAATAGATTTAACTTGAGCCTTCTCCCTCTCCGAATCTCTCGATGCTAACTAAGTTAGGACCTTCTCTATATTTTGAATTGTAGTTCTATGTCTTGCCAACTCCTGATGTTGCTTATTCATCCTCTCCCCGTTCTCTTTCATGTATTCCATAAGCATCTCTTGTAGACTTGGATGTCGTTCCCTAGATTGGAATCTGTTATTTTGAGAATAGCCTGCTGGGAATGAATTTTTCTTGTCTCTCCAACTAACCCTAGGTTACCCTTTGTCGTCATTGAATGGGTGCCTGAATTCGTCATTCACAAAGTCAACTTCCTTTTCATGTGTGCAATAGGACAATTCTTTGTTGAATGAGATCCTCCATATATACTGCACATCTCTTGTTTAGTCACAAGCTTCTCAATTTAGGCAGTTAGCGCTTCAACCTGGGCTGCTAGCTTTGAATTTTAATCTGCACTACGAACATCATCCTTTCTTGAAGATCTGGAATCTCTCCTTATGGGTAGTCATTCTCTGAGATTTTTTTAATGAGAGCACGAGCAACGGTAGGAGTTAGATGAAGTACAAAGACCGTTATAAAATGTATTCATGACCATCCACAACTCCATACCATGATGAGGGCAATTCCTTTAAAGCTCCTTAAACCTATCCCAGGTGTCTAAGAAACTTTCATCCTCCTCTTGCTCAAATCCATATATCTTGCTACGCAAGCGATTAGTTTTGGAGGGAGAAAAGAATTTATTTAGAATTTTTTCAGCCATTTCTACCCAAGTAGTAACAGAACCAGGGGCTAAATAACTAAGTCATGAGCGGGCTTTAGCAACTACTGAGAATGGAAAAAGATGGAGTATCACTACATCATCTGAAACATCTTCAAGTTTGAAGGTTTCACAAAGTTCAAGAAATTCGTTTTTGTGGTCATTCGGATCCTCATTTGCAAGTCCATGGTATTGGTACGACCGCTGAATCATAGTGATGATCTAAGTAGGAATCGTAAAGTTGTTCACTCCAACTCTCAAACGCGTGATGCTATTTCTAATTGCATCAACAGACATACATACATAATCTGAAATAGTTTTCCTTTGGTATGATGTTAGGCATGGAATGGAACCTACATGAAGCTAATAATGAAGTTGAGCTGGTGGATGAACAACTGTCTAAATTTGATGAGAATGGTGTAAAA
This sequence comes from Helianthus tuberosus, assembly GCA_030545235.1. Taxonomy (NCBI): domain Eukaryota; kingdom Viridiplantae; phylum Streptophyta; class Magnoliopsida; order Asterales; family Asteraceae; genus Helianthus; species Helianthus tuberosus. Next base: position 21,697 of record JARYGA010051317.1, read on the forward strand.
CGAGTGAGGAGAATCACCCTTTTATACACCCAAACCTCACTAACACAAAGACCGCCAATGTCCGAAGTGGTGGCGATGCTTTTAGGATACACAAAAATAATAGTTGTTAGTATGCGGCCCTGGTATTTGACCGCCTTTAATTTAAAAAAAATACAACCTTTGCAAGTGATCTTCCCACTTCAGCTACATATTCTGCCAAATACTATAAGTCACTCTACTATTTCACCAAGCTAACTTGATTATGCTACCAAACCCATACATTCATGATACTATTTGAGATTATTAATAAAACATTGTAATCGTCAATAAAAAAAATCCAAGACAAAATGTATTAGAGCTTGTATAGAGTTACCTAGTTGAGATCAGTTTGTTATATTGTTAGCTCATGGTAGTTAGCTGATCTCTACATCCTCAGCTATATATATAGTGAGGACTATTGTATACGCAGTAATAATATTTATTCTATACCTTTCTTCATCGTATCAGAGCTGCTCTGCTAGGGTTCCGATGATTTCTTACTTTTCCGGCAGGCAGCTCTTCTTCTCTGGTCTAACGTTTTCTCTCCGATTTCTTGATCTGCTTTGTTATTACTCTGTTCGTGTCAAGTATTTGCAAGTATGTGGACTCTTGGATTCATGATTCTTGCTCTGCAGCCCACATGACTACTTCTCTCGTTTTTTACTTAGCCTCATATACTGGTTCTGAGAAAGTTGTCGAATGGTATGTCTCTTAATTTCATATATTGGTACCGCTTTACCTCATTTATCTAATCATAGTCTTGTTCTTAGACATACTCTTGTTCTTCCCAACTAGCAGTCATCACACAAGAGACAACAAGGACATCCTGATAGCGACGTTTAGCCAATGACGTTCTATGAATACACATCCTCCTATGTTGTCACTAAGGGTCTGTTTGGTATGGGGTAATGGAATGGACGAAGGAATGGAATGGATGAGGTAATGGAATGGACGAGAGAATGCAATGGATCATTACCATTACCATTCCATGTCTTGTTTGGTTAACATGTGTAAATGGAATGAATTATTATTGTGTATTGTTCAGTAGGCAAGAAAAACAGAGTAATAAAATCAGCGGTGAGTGGTGGTGGTGGTCGGTGGTAGTGATTGTGGGTGGTTGTAGGTGGCGGTGGTGGGTGTCGGTGGCGGCGATGGGTGGTGGTGATGGCGGCGAGTGGCGGTGCGGCGGTGAAGACGAGTGGTGGTGGCGGCAAGGTGACCATTGGTGGTGGGTGGCAGTAGAGGTGGCGGTGGGTGGCGGCGGCAGTTGGTGGCGGTGGTGGTGGTGTCGACGATGGTGGTGGGCGGCGGTAGCGAGTGGCGTTGGCGGTTGGTCGCGGCTGTGGGCGATAACGATGGCGAGTGGGTGGCGGCGGCGACGGTGGCTGTCGGGGTGATGTGGTGGCGGGTGGTAGCGATGGCATCGGTGGTGGGTGGTGGTGGTGGTGGTGGTGGGTTGTGGCGAAGGTGGTGGGTTGTGGTGTTAATGAATGGTGCAAGATGGGATGGAATGGAAAAAAAACATTGGGGATGGAAGGAATGATTTTGAGGGAATGGAATGCCTTTTGGAATGGCTGATTCCATTCCATTGATCAACCAAACACCTTTTTCTTCATTCCCTCGTAATCATCCATTCCATTTCACCTCTCATTCCTGCATACCAAACACTACCTAAAGGTCAACATGGAGGGGACAAAAGGGATATACTGAAAGCGACGTCTCACCCAATACCTTTTCACCATCCCGGCTATAAATACCACACTTCTCATCCATGTGAACTCACTCTATTCTTTCTACTCTTACTTACACTCAACTCATTAAAAAGATACTTATTCTCACGCTGGATGATGGTTACGAAAAGAACCCCCAATCTCTCCTTCTTATGACGAGCCTAACAGTGTTTTCAGTTTTGCAGATTGAATCATTAACAAGAGCTCACGGTGATAAGAAATTAAGAAGTTTCCAACCAGTAGTGTTTCTTCAAACATGGATCTATCATTTTGTAAATCAACGTAAACAAAAAATGAATGCATAGCATGTGCTCTAGAAGCTATATAGAAGTTTCATCGAGCACATGATGTTCTCCAACAATTGAAATTCCTCGTTAGATATTAAAAAGGGATACCAAATGGCATTTGGTCTAGCGGTACCTAGAAGTTGGATAATGTCACACCCCCAAGATACCACATGCGGAAAACACCGCGGGACGTGTGACGTACCAGGATCCAAGCCACCAATCACATTGAACTATAACACAATATAAATAAAAGTTCCCATTTGTTTCATAAACAATTTCAAATCACAACTTAAAACAAGTACGTTCAGCGGAAGCAAAATGTAAATAGTTATTCAAGTTCAAACAATGTGCGAAACCAATAAACATGTGTCCAAGAGCTACGACCCATGACCACTCCAGCACTCCCAGATAGCAAGTTCCAACCATGAATCTAACGACCTGCAAGCATGCAGACAAGTGTGTCAGACGACGCTGGTGAGTTCAAAGTTTGTTAACACATTTTGTTACCAGATATGAGTTTAAACATTTCAGAGATTTGATGTTGTTAATAACTCGATTACCGCAGATGGCTCCAGATTATTTGCCCTTCCCTAATGCTCTATCAAACATTGGTCAAGTGGTTAAGGAAATTAGTTCACGACTGTCCTCCCCAGTACGGTATGAGGGTGCCAAACCAAATAGCGCTATCAACTAATAACCCCGTTGCCTCCCCGACAACCAATCGGTATATGATGGGACTTAATGATAGAAATGAGTGTATTAACCAACATCCCAGGTTTAACATTCCAGTCAAACCCCTTTTACCCGACATTCCTCCCTGGAACGTTACCCGATGTCCCTCCCCGGGACGCATGCTTGAAAAAGGCAGTGAACTCAAATTAGATATGCTCGGTATTTAACAAGTTACCCGTTCCAGTTAATCAACCAACCCTACCGTGGTTACCAATCAAGATCAGTTTCATAATAAATTACTTCACGTAGTTACACAGTTTATATTTAACATAACAATCCACAACTCATGTGCATATCACGCAATATCATTCACAGTTGCATTGGCCATTCACATTAGTCAATGCAAGTTCCTCGTTTCTACTTACTGTTGTTATCATGCAACGAGCCTTATTG
>JARYGA010051318.1:0-33081 GCA_030545235.1 Helianthus tuberosus
ACATGTGTAGATTGCACGTCGAAGTAAGAGTTGAAATCCAATACAAATCATGTTAACTATAAAAACAATTATAAAGAGATTTGAGCAATCTAAATATTTTTTACCAATAGATGATATTGATTACCTACCAACTCCTTGGTATTAATTAATTAATTATCTCAATTAGTAATTTTAAGAATATTTAGTAATTGTGTTAATTTTTTTAAATAAAATGATTAAAGTTAAGATTTTCTTATGTTCACTTTTTCCAACTAGTTCTATTGATATTTTTAAAATATAACAAATTTTATCTACTTGATTAATTTAAAAAAAAAAGCACATTATAAAACTAGGGTTAGGATCAAATACAAAGGATAAAATAAATAAGAAGGGTAAGAAGGATTCTAATCCATTGATCTTAGATTTGAAGGGTTGAGATTAGTTGTAGAGAAAAGAAGATAATAGAAGGGCATAAAGGGAATCCTATATTTATGGATTTTCTCTCTCCACATGCAAGACACATGCCAATTCCCCTATCGATTTAAAACGTCCATAACTTTTTCATACGACATTTTTTTTTTAAATTTCACTATAATAACGAACGTTTTTTTATCTTTAATATGAGTACCATATTATCATATAAAAATAAAATAAAAAAATTCATTTTTACTGGGTTTTTTTGCATTGTGTTAAAGGTTCAGGTCATTGTGTCTTTTAACTGGGTTTTGGTCAGTAGAGTTTCTATACATTGTGTTATTATCAAAACCTATAACACAATGTTAATTTGGGTTCTATCCATTGCGTTTTTATAAGAACCTATAACTCAATAAATGACACAATGAAGATGGTGTTATATCTGGGTTTTCTATAAATTGTGTTATTAGTTCAGGTCATTGTGTTTAATATGTTATTCATTGTGTTTTAATATGTTGTCCATTGTGTTTTAATAATTTGTTTCATTTTTTTTATTATCTTTGTTCATTGTGTTTTAGTTTGTTTTGTATTGTGTTTTTAGTTTGTTTTCCATTGTTTCTTCATCTGCTCTCCATTGTGTCTTTTATCTGTTGTCATTAATTGTTTCTTTTATCTGTTGTCATCAATTGTGTTTTTATTTAGTCTGATACTTATTGTGTTATATGTTATCGCCATTGTGTTATGCGTTATAGTCATTGTGTTTTAGTATGTTGTCTATTGTGTCTTTATCTGTTGTAATTGATTGTGTTTTTGATCTACTTTACATTGTGTTTTACATCATGTCCATTGTGTTATTATCAAAACCTATAACACAATGTTAATTTGGGTTCTACCCATTGTGTTTTTATAAGAATATATAACACAATATATGACACAATGAAGATGGTGTTATATCTGGGTTTTCTATAAATTGTGTTATTAGTTCAGGTCATTGTGTTTAATATGTTATTCATTGTATTTTAATATGTTGTCCATTGTGTTTTAGTAATTTGTTCATTTTTTTTATTATCTTTGTTCATTGTGTTTTAGTGTGTTATGTATTGTGTTTTTAGTTTGTTGTGTATTGTGTTTTTAGTTTGTTTTCCATTGTGTCATCATCTGCTCTCCATTATGTCTTTTATCTGCTGTCATTAATTGTGTCTTTTATCTGTTGTCATCAATTGTGTTTTTATTTAGTCTGATACTTACTGTGCTATATGTTATCGCCATTGTGTTATACGTTATGGTCATTGTGTTTTAGTATTTTGTCCATTGTGTCTTTATCTGTTGTCATTTATTGTGTTTTTTATCTACTTTACATTGTGTTTTACATCATGTCCATTGTGTAATATGCAACTGGGTTTTTCAATTTTTTTTTGAAAAATATAACAATATGGTACTCATATTAAAGATAAAAAACGTTCGATTTTATGGTATAATTTTTTTTTTAAAAACAAATGATGTATAATAAAGTTACGGCCATTTAAAAATGGGGTGGGGGGGGGGGGGGGAGAAATAACATGTGACTTGCATATGCATATTCTCTTTCCTCTTGTAGACAAAATTACTCTTTCCATTTAATTTCTCCTTGAACACTTATCACTATCTGGTGGCTTCTTACCCTTCTTATTTCTAAATACTTTGTATTATAACTCAACCCTATAAACTAAGCATTTTAACTGTAATATGCATATAATATTGGTATATTTCTTTTTAAAGATTGACAATTTTTAAAAGTACAGAAAATAGGACTTCAAAACTGTTTATATCTGTTTCGAACTTGTTGGTTATATCTTTATAATATTTTTAAAAATTATATTATAAAAAAATTGAAAAAATAAATTATATTATATAAAACTTGAGTATTTGAAGCTTTAATTTTTAATAAATGGCGATCTGATTAGAATCGATCTCTATATCCCCTATTATAAATGGCAATGAGCAGGATTGTATTGTGTAAGGTTGTTATAGCTGTAATCTTTAAGAAGTGATAATTCAAATGGTAGGTTACAATTGAAGTCTTGATAGGATGTTACACTAGTTGTGGTATGATACTTCATAGTCTTTAATTTTCTATTTCTTAGCTTATGTTATGGTTTATGTCTTTATTTTCCTTATAAATATTTTTGTTATTATCTTCATGTTTAAGCCTATTTAAAGGTAGCAACCTATTTAAAAAAAATTGATTATTCCCTAAGCTCTCTGTGCATTTAGCTAATGATCTAATCATAAACACCAATATTTTTGTATCAAAGGAAAAAATTGACTCACTTGTTTACATTTACAATTCAGCAAAAAGGGCTGAAAATGCTTTATGTACTACTTAACCTGTCACTTTATAGATATTTGGCATTTTATGGATCCAGGTTTCCGTGAAAAGGATGATGATAAAGGTAGATTCAAGAAAAATAAAAAAAAGGACGCTAAGGCGTTGGCGAACATCCAAGAGGCGGCTCACGGCATTGTGTTCTCCAAAATTGTTGTGTCATCAATGACATGACAAGCTTAGACCCTTATGCATACCAAGTATTAGAGAGATTCGAATACCATGACAATTCAATTATAGGGGTTGCGGTAGGGGTTCGAAACTTGCATATGAATGACGATAAGGTGTAATAGATTTCATCTCTTGTGTCATGCGAACTATCACTTAAAAAAAGAGCATATGAAGAAGACGTTATTAATCAAGTACTAGTCGAGAAGGTATTGAGAAGCTTGCATCTACGATGAGATCATGTTATAACTACCATTGAGGAGTCATAAGATCTATTGACCTCAGGAACAAGCAGTCTACAAGCGAAACTCTGCAAAGTCAAAATTAATTAATTGTAGTGTATGTGGATGACATTGTAGTAACATGGAAACTCAGTCAAGGATATTGACATTTTCAAAAAAGAAATGAAGGAAACGTTGAAATGAGTGACGTCTGTTAAAATATTGTATTAGAATTGAAGTAAGGCAAGAAAATGGTAAAATCTACTTGAAACAATCAACCGATGCAATAAAGGTACTAAATGAAACAAGATTAGAAGAATGCAATCCAACAAAGTATCCAATGGAAGCTGGTTTAAAGTTATCTAAAGAAGATCAAGACCTTCAATCGACGGGAGAGGGTTCAAGAGACTTACAAAAGAAGAGGCAGACGGGCTAATCAAAGCATTCTCAGTAAAGGAAGTAAAGGAAGCAGTGTGGGCTTGTGGGAGTGATAAGGCTCCTGGTCCGGATGGATTTTCTTTTAAGTTCATCAAAAAGTTCTGGAATATGTTAGAAAAGTGTTGGTGCACTTGTGTCTGTACTTTGTCTGTATTTTGTCTTGTTACTGAACGATGTCTTTGTTAGTCTGTAAGTTTGACCAAGTCAACCATCCTCCGGTTTGACTTGGCCAAACAGTCAACATTATGTTAGTAAGCTGCTGGGTCGAAGGATGTGCCATCGAAGGATTGCATGGATCCTTCGATGATAAGCTCGAAAGATGACCTTCGATGGATGGACCACGAAAGATCACATCTTTCGTGGTACATGTTGATCATTCGAGCTGTTTCTGGTCGATAGATGATCCTTCGATCATCTTATCTGATCCTTCGACCAGACCTGCTGGTTTGGGTATATATACCCGTGTGTTGTGTTCATTTCACAAGTTAGACAAGTGAGACACCCAGACAGATCAGAAACATACACACACACTTAGAGAGAGTTTACAGGACTGATTTGTAAACATTGAGCTGTAACCGGACCTTTCATACGTTTAATACAAGTGGTGTTAATCGTTGAGTCTTGTGTGTTGATTATTTGCGTGTTCTATCTCGGTTTGCTATCTCGGTTGGATTCCGCACAACCGGGTTGGTTTGTACACAAGGATTAGGCGACTAGATCCTCCCCTAGCCGGACCTACAAGTGGTATCAGAGCCTTGGCTCTTCTCCTTGTTAAAACCGAGGTGTTTTCGGGCTGTTTTTCGGGTTTACAAAGTTTATATTTTCTGGAAAACCGGGCTGTTTTTGCTTGGTGTTTTGTTGAAAACCTTGTTGTTCATCATGTTCTCATGTTAGTTTTTGGTTTTCATTAAACATTTTAGCAAAATCTTGTGTTTGGTAGTTTAACTTTCACCGAAAATTTATAAGTGTTCTTCATAAAACTACACTTTTGATCTTATAATTTGAATATTCAACTTGTTTGTGCATTGAAAAGTGTAATCTGATTAAAATATTGGGATCCTTACCTGGTTGGTGAAAGCCTGCATTTTCAGACCTGAAAGATATGGTCTGAACATACTTTCTGCCGAAAGTTCTCACCAACCCGTCAACTTTTCACCAACCTGTCACCCTTTGTCAACTGTGTCAGAGCAAGTTCGAAAGATATCCTTCGAAGTCGAAAGATCATCTTTCGACCAAAGGAGGTTCGACAGATAGTTATCCTTCGAGCATCCTTCGAAGTGTGAGACTTATCCTTCGTTCCAAGGAATATTTTCGAAACATATATCCTTCGGCCTACAGTTCTTTATCGAAAGACCAGGATCCTTCGATTGGGGAGTCTTTCGAAGTCATCTTTCGTGTTCATCTTTCGGTCTACAGTACTTTTTCGAAAGATAAGGATCCTTCGGTTGGAGAATCTTTCGAAAAACATTGTTCGAAACTCAACAGTGATCTTTCGAACCCTGTTGATCTTTCGAACAGGTGTTGATCTTTCGATCATTAGTCTGTTTGTGTTTAACAGTTTGTGTTTTTCAAGTCTTTCGACAGGTATCCTTCGGCTGATCAAAAATGAATTCGATGTGGGGTGTTCCGGTAAATGCAGAAATGTATTTTGGTACTCCAGCTCCGGATTCGGGTTCGCAAGCTAATGCTACATCTACCGGTCAATGGGCATTTGTATCAAATCAAGCTCCAAGTGTTCAAAGCATTTTGCTAAGCGAAAGTGAAACAGGAAGTTTGAATAGGCCTCCAAAGTTGATGCACTTAAGTGAATATCCAGGATGGTTTGGTAGATTTCATACATACGTTCTTGGTCAGAATACAGAGTTGTGGTTGCGGTTCATCACAGATTTTGATCAAACAATAGAGGTTGCTGCATCATCTGCGGCTACGTTTGCAGATCTTACAGAAGATCAAAAGAAGATCTATGATTTGGAAAAGAAGGCATATGCCATTCTTACTCAGGCGTTGAGCAAAGATATTTATCATCAATTCGTCAGTTATAAGACAACGAAGAGGTTGTGGGACGCATTGAAAACAAGAGGCGTAGGAAATGAAGCGACACGCCAATTGAGAAAAGAATTGCTGAAGAAAGAGTTTGATGGTTTTATTTGTATGCAGAATGAATCTCTAGGAGATTTGACAAGTCGATTTACTCATTTGCTAACTGAATTGGCAAATACTGGGGTGGTAACGACTTCAGCAGAGATAGTGAAGAAGTTTGCAGATGCACTGCCACCTCAATGGAATAATTTCTTAGAAATTATGAGGTACAATGGCACTTTGGATACAACAAGCTTCAGTGATTTTGCTCAACTCCTGGAAAACAAGAATCAGGAAGAAACTCTCAAGGCAAAAAGAGTTGCAGTGCCACAAAATCCTGAGATTTATTATGGAACTTCTAGCACTTCTACAAAACCATCTTCACACGCTCCAATTCAAACAGCATTTGTGTCTAGCACGAGCTTGTATGGCACTCCTCCTCCAACAATAGATATGTTTGGAAATCTGCTTAATCCAGCTCCTCAACCAGCACCACAACAGCAACAGCAAATCAGAACAACTGATATATTCGGAAATCCACTTCCTCCTCAACAGCAACAGCAAGCTTGTTATGGAAGTACATCATCTGCTGGTCAACAATCAAAGCCAAATACAGTACGGCTCGACACCTCAAGCTTTTCTAAAGTCAGTGTTGAAGTAGCAAAAGAACATATGGAGCTGCTAAACACTGTGGTGAGCGCATACTGTGGATTAGTGGAGGGTCAGATTGGTAATATTAATCTGACACAAGAAGACTATCAGCAGATAGATAAAGAGGAGATGGAGATGATGGATATTAAGTGGGCCTTTGCCAGTGCTGTTAGGCGAGCGAAGGATTTCATGGAAAGAACAGGCCGAACCAGCTTGGAAAGCAAGAAAGACACCAAGTATGGGTTTGATAAGCAGGCCGTCAAGTGCTTCAATTGTGGTGAACGTGGTCATTTTAAAAGGGAATGTACAAGGCCATCTCAACATGGGAACCAGAATCCCTTCAGAGGTCAAGGAAACAGGGCTAATCAGAACCAAGCGAGGAACAATGATCGCACACTGGTGCCTGTCAACAACCAGAATCAACCAGGACCATCAAATGCCAACCAGGGACTTGTGGTTCAAGTAGACGAAGGTTGTGATTGGTCAATCCAGTTGGGAAACGATGCACCAGATGGAACAGCCTATTTTGCTGAAGTGGTCAATGATCTTAAACACGCCAGTGGTGGAGAATCTTCCACCAATGGTAGTGAATCTTCTGAAGATGAAGACTCCTCCGGTTATAGTGGAAGTTCAGATGAAGAGTCATCCGCTTCAGGGAATGATCAGGAAGATGACACATCAGCTGCGTCAGTCGATGCTAATATTGATGAGCTATTGGAGGAAGCTGCAGCAGGAATTCAAAGAAGATCTATTTTGGTGGATCAAGCTGCTTATTCTTCGTCTTCTCTCCATTCAGCCTTTATGGCGAATGTCGACAGTTCATCAAGTCAGGTATGTGTCGATGAACCCACTTCTGTTAGCTGTGATATTTGTGATAGTTTGAATGATAGATGTGCTGACTTGGAAGCAAACATGTCTGAGTTGCAAGGCAAACACGATGCTTTACAAGCTAGTTTGTTTGAATTGCAAGACAAACATGTTTTAGTGAATGATAAGTGGTGTGAATTGCAAAGCAAGCATGAGGCTTTGCAAGAGAAATATGATGTGACATATATTCACAATCAGAAATTGACAGTTGATCTTTCTAAGTGCACTGAAGCCAACATGTTTTATGAAAACCATGAAAAAGGATTTAAGTCAATGATTGAAACGTTAAAGAAAGATAAAACAGAGTTGACTAAAATGGTTTCCAGAAAACAAACTGACATTAATTTGTATATAACTCGTCTTGAGGTAATGCAAAAAGAAATGGCTTGTGTTAAAACAGAAAGTGAGGCGATCCGACTCAAGTTAGACAGTTATTTGAGTTCTAGCTATGTGTTGGATCACATCATTGATGTACAGAAAGAGAAAAAGGATGTCACATGCATAGGTTATAAGAAATGTCCACCACCCGTGAGAAACAACTTTGATGCACTGCCTGATGAGGAGTATAGAACTCATTTTGAACCCTCTGTTCCTTTGGACGTTGAGGAATTTGCTACAGGACTCGGATACAAGAAAGAAGTATCGTCAGATTCAGATGTGTCAGCAGATACCTTTGTAGCTGCTGAACCAAATCAGGATCCTCCAGTTGTGATTGAGGATACTGATTCTTCTGATGATGAATCCGATGATACTGATTCAGCAAAGTCTGATGCGGTGATAAAAGATGAGGACATACCTCTTGAGAATCACATTCTGTGTGATCCTCCAGCAAAACCCGCTAAGACTATTGCAACTGAGTCCTCGTCTGAGAAAGAGTCGGAGAGTGTGGATTTGCTGTACACTCTTGTTGGTGATGATAAAATCTATTCAGACAAAGATTTTCCTATTAAAAATGTTAATCAATCTTTAATCAGTAAAGTCTTTGAAAATTCTACAAGTAAGTTTTTGGGAAAGACAGGACCACATGTTACAGTCACACAGTGTCCTCCTATCCCAAAGGCTGAAGTTAGAAAACAGTTTGGGAACAAGAAATTACCAACAGTGCCAAAACAGCAAAACCATACCAAAACAAATGGTAAGGCACCGACTCAAAATCAAAAGAAGCCGAATCAGAAGAAGAAGAAGAATGTGAACTTTGTGAAATCGAAGGGAACAGACAAAATTGAAAAGTTTGCAAATCAATCTAACTTAGATTTTGTCCAGAAAGTAACAGTAATGAAAAGGAATGAACCGAATAGTTCAAAACCTAGTACCTCGAGATCACAAAGTTCATCATCGGCAAGACGATCACATGATACTTCGGGGTTTGTTGAACGAAGATCATGTTTTGAATGTGGTACAATCGGGCATATTATTCGAAACTGCCCGTATCTTCATAAGTTGAAAGCCAAGGTTGATGATCCCCGTGGCCCAACTGACCGCAAGCAATCTGTTTCTGTAAAGCAAGATCCTCGACTCATAAGAGAAAGGGAAAAGAAACAGAAACGCCAACAGGTCAAGAAAATTGAAAAGGCGATTAAAAGTGATGTGGTTCAAAAACAATCTGTTCTAGTTAAACCAGAAAGTTCAAAAACTTCAAACAATCACGAAGTTAAATTTTCAAACAATCAAACTGGTAAAACTCAACAGACTTGGAAACCAAAATCTGTTATTGAATCAGGGGGACCATCACAATTTCCGAATCATCAAAAGGTGGAAGTTATTGTTGTTGATAAAAATGGAAGACCCAAGACCACAATGGCTTGGGTCCCCATCTCCAACTAATCAATTGAGTTTATGTGCAGGGTGTTCCAGGAGGAACTATCAGTAGTCATTGGATTGTTGATAGTGGGGCATCCAGGCACATGACAGGCGACATGAAGCTTCTCTACGACGTCAAATCTATTAGAGGAGGTTATGTTGCTTTTGCTGGAGATAAGGGCGGATATATTACGGGTGAAGGAATGATTTCCAACGGAGTTGTTAGCTTTGACAAGATCAACTTTGTGCAACAACTTGATCACAATCTTCTTAGTGTTTCTCAAATTTGTGACAAGCAGTTCTCAGTACACTTTGATGCTAATGGATGTTATGTGCTGAAACCCGGCTTCAAAATTCCAAAAGAATGGATTCTCTTGTCGGCTCCAAGGATAAATGATCTGTATGTCCTTGATATGAGCCAAGCTATCACAACGTCTGCACAAGCAACTTGTTTCGTTTCCAAAGCCACAGAAAAAGACACAATCTCTTGGCACAGACGAATGGGTCACATTCACTTACGCAAAATGAATCATTTGGTGTCAAATGAATTGGTGAATGGTGTTCCTCTTAAAAATTTCCATCTTCAAGACGTCTGTGTTTCGTGCCAGAAAGGAAAACAAACGAAGAAGCGACACCCTACAAAGAAAGTCAACACGGTGGCTGTTCCTCTTGAACGTTTGCACATGGATTTGTTCGGTCCTGTCAAGCACAAAAGCATTAGGAATGATCAATATTGCCTCGTGATTACTGATGATTATTCAAGATTTTCTTGGGTGGCGTTCATGGCACACAAGAGTGAAACCTTCGGTATTATCAAAAACTTGATCATTCAGATTGAGAATCTTTACAACTTGAAGGTTAGGCGGATACGTAGCGACAATGGTACTGAATTCAAAAATCATGCCATGGCGGAGTTTTGCACTTTAAAAGGTATTCTTCACGAATTCAGTGCAGCTTATACTCCTCAACGGAATGGCGTCGCTGAACGTAAGAACCGCACATTGATCGAGACTGCTAGGACTATGTTGGTAGAATCGCAGCTACCCATTCCATTCTGGACTGAAGCTGTGTCTTCTGCATGCTATACGTTGAACCGAGTCCTTACAGTCAAAAGGCACAACAAGACCTGCTTTGAGCTTATCAACAAACGGAAACCAGACTTGTCTTATCTTGAACCGTTTGGAGCTCCTTGCACAATTATCGATCCTAATGGAAAGTTTGGGGCTAGAGCCATTGAGGGATACTTTCTTGGGTATTCCACCCCAAACTTAAGAGTCTGGAATCTAGAGACTAAAAGGGTCGAGGAATGGTCTGAAGTCAGAGTACAAAGACACACTTTACCAGTTAGAAATCCTGGTCAGCCTTGGATGTTTGAGTACGATGACTTTTTCAATTCGATCAATGTTGAAGCCGTTGAAGAAAATGCTGCGGCAAGGATGTTTTTCGAGAGTGACAACGCAACAGATTCACCGTTGGTTCGTCCCATTATTGTCAATCAAGAACCATCTTCAGTGAACAATAATGCTCTCGACAATGAGGATTTTCATGATGCTACCGAATTGAACGAATCTTCAGAGGATGATGAATTTCTCGATGCAGATCAAGAAGCTCCAACAGCAGTACATGGTACTTCAGAAGGTACACCTCCAGTGGATGTCCCTCGAACAGCTGAAGCTACTGCATCATCCTCTTCGTCAATTCCAGGTCTTGAATTGATTGTTGATCTCAATCTCAACAATCTGGGTACAAATATTCCAGTTCAAGATAATCCAGAAACAAGGATTCACAATACCCATCCTCAACAAAACATCATCGGAAATGTACAAAGTGGCGTTCAAACAAGAAACATGTTGCGAAACAACAACAATGCAGGCTTGTATGCAACTATCCGAGAATCTGGTCAACAGAATGATTGGTCTTTCGCGTGTTATGTCTCACAGGAAGAACCAAGAACTTGGAAAGATGCATTGAAAGATAGCTCATGGGTCGAAGCGATGCAGGAAGAACTGCAGCAATTCCAGAAGCTAGGTGTCTGGAAACTCGTAGAGAAACCTGCTGGTTACAAGAAGATTGGTACCCGTTGGGTGTTTAAATGCAAAAAGGATGACCGTGGGATCGTTATCCGGAACAAAGCAAGGCTAGTCGTTCAAGGTTTTCGTCAGATTGAAGGAATCGACTACAACGAAGTGTATGCACCTGTTGCACGTCTAGAAGCAATTCGGATCTTTCTGGCTTATGCCTCATTCAAAGGTTTCAAGGTATACCAGATGGACGTGAAGAGTGCTTTCTTACATGGTGTGGTAGAAGAAGAGGTGTACGTCGAACAGCCTCCAGGTTTTGAAGATCCTATCCATCCCGATCGGGTTTGGTTGCTCAACAAAGCTCTATATGGTCTACATCAAGCACCGCGAGCTTGGTACGCAACCTTATCTAATTATCTGCTGGAGAACGGTTTTCGCAGAGGTCTTATCGACTGCACTCTTTTCATCAAAGAACAAGATGGAGATCTTCTACTGGTACAGGTATACGTTGATGATATTATTTTTGGTTCTACTAATGATGTTTTGTGTAGGGATTTCGAGCGTGTTATGCAGGATAAATTCGAGATGAGTGCTATGGGGGAAATGACATTCTTTTTGGGCCTACAAGTACAACAAACAGAGTCTGGGATATTCATCCATCAGACTAAATATGTTGGTGACATCTTGAGCCGGTTCCAGATGTCTGATGCAACGCCCATCGGTACCCCATTGCCACAAAATCACGGAATTACTCCAGACTTGAAGGGTCAAGATGTTAGCCCCTCATACTACCGCGCGATGATCGGATCTCTTATGTACCTCACAGCATCAAGACCAGATATAATGTACCCAACGTGCCTGCTTGCCAGATATCAAGTGAACCCGAAGGCCTCACATCTTGCAGCTGTAAAAAGGATTTTTCGTTATTTGAAGGGTTACCCTGACACCGGTCTGTGGTACCCTAGGGATAATAACTTTGACTTGATCGCATTCAGTGATTCTGATTTTGGCGGATGCAAAATCGACGGCAAATCCACAACGGCTGGATGTCAGTTTTTGGGAAATCGCCTAGTCACATGGCAATGCAAGAAGCAGACGTGTGTAGCTACATCAACATGCGAAGCTGAATACATTGCTGCCTCTAGTTGTTGCTCCCAGGTCCTATGGATCCAACAACAAATGCGTGATTACGGTTTTGAATTCCTAACTACTCCTATTTACGTTGATAATTCTGCTGCATTACAGATCACTAAAAATCCTGTGCAGCATTCAAAGACTAAGCACATCGACATTAAGTATCACTTCATACGTGATTGCTTTGAGAAAAGGCTAATCGATGTTGCTTACGTCCACACCGATGACCAACGTGCCGACCTTTTTACCAAAGCTTTTGACAAATCAAGATTTGACTATTTATTATTGGTAAACGGCATTAAGGTCAAGCAAGAGTAAAACCAACATCGGAAAATCATTTTTGTAAATACCTTTGTGTTTTAAATTTGTCTTAGTTTATTGATTTTAGGGGGAGTAAATCCAAATTTTGAAAAATCCAAAAACATTGAAAAATTTCAAAAACACAAAAACAATAGAAAAGCAAAAATGAGTTTCCTGGCGAGCAAAAGAGAAAATGATAGTACATCAGTGGTCTGTCTAAACCTCTTTAAACTTAAACTGAAAAGCGATAAGCAGCTCTATATAAGATGTATCGGTAGGCTCACAATCATTTTAAAGTGTGCAGGGTGATATAAACTTAAATCGACTGAAGACTGGGTGGGAACCATTCATTGGCATATGGTCTTAGTACCGAAATTTCGTTTGAGAGATTGCCGAGGTTCTGAGATATTCGGTCTTTATGCTGCTTATCATCTGGGTATCATGGTTGTATCTTTTACCGAAAAATAACGGGGACGCAAGTCTAGATCTTCCATGATACTATACATACGTGTACATATTGCATACGACCTCAATAAGTGATCAACAATCACATGTCCAAACAAATAAGTGATAAATTATCACAAATTCTTTCCGGGTGTCAAGTTCGTCTCTCTGCTGTACGAAAGTACTGACCTGTTCACGGACTTGCTCCTGTGCCCTCATGCATCGAAAATCAAGTTCCTCATCAATAAGTGATTCTATCACATAGGGCTTGGTTTTCAAATCAAAATAAGTGAGAATCTCACATCATATACGGTCAAACAGATGATAATCGGTATACTCACCGGTAAGATGAACCCTCGTGCATACCTTGATACGGGAATGTGTCGTGATGTGGATGAACACCGGTCGGTAAGTATAAATCATACCTTAACGTATCCCCTCGCCATGATTACATCTGATAAGTTGAGCTTAAGTGGACAACAATACCGATAATTGTTATAGGATGCTTATCTTAATGTTAACTAATTGAACAAAGAGAGTGTTCTGACATGACCGTAAACTGATATGATTCTCTTACCCTCGAAACTCGCAAAAAGAATGTCTGTAAATATTTATTTACTGCTTTCAGTCTTTACATTTGAAATATTCAAAAATACCAAAAAGATTTTATGTGTGTTTTAATATAAATCTTATAAAAGCCAAAAAGATTTTATTTTCGATCGTACGATGTTGGAGCTCGAGTCTTCGTTACCTGAAACCTGAACGAAAACCAAAACGACTAAATCTTCATAAACGGTCGAAATTTGCAAGTTTTGAAAGTTAAAATTGAAATTGATAAAATTTGTTAAACTTTCAAACTGTCGGACGGTGTTTGATTAAACAATGGTCACATGTGTGTCGTTTGCTTATGATATTCCAGGCGGTTGTTCTCATTACGCGTTTAGATTTCTTGCATGTGCAGATTCTAAAGGCTAGGAGAACATGGTCGATGACAAGCTTCGGAATGAAGACACGACGTGAAGGCACTCAAATGATGAAGATGATCGAGTTGCCGCTGACCATCATCAACACCACAAGGATCTCACTTCATAAAGAACAAGTATTTCACGAGCGTAACTCAAGGGGGAGCTTATGTTAAGGGGGAGTTTGTCAACACACTTCCTACGTAAAACGGGGAGTTTGTTGGTACACTTTCTGCTTTCAAGACGTGAAGACTTTAAAGATCCTCCGACATTGAAGACTTGAAAAGAAGTCAAAGACTTGAAGACACGAGAGACTTACAAGAATGAAGATCAAGACAAAACTATCTCGAAGATCGAGACAAAGCTACAGCCAAGGGGGAGTTTGTTGGTGCACTTGTGTCTGTACTTTGTCTGTATTTTGTCTTGTTACTGAACGATGTCTTTGTTAGTCTGTAAGTTTGACCAAGTCAACCATCCTCCGGTTTGACTTGGCCAAACAGTCAACATTATGTTAGTAAGCTGCTGGGTCGAAGGATGTGCCATCGAAGGATTGCATGGATCCTTCGATGATAAGCTCGAAAGATGACCTTCGATGGATGGACCACGAAAGATCACATCTTTCGTGGTACATGTTGATCATTCGAGCTGTTTCTGGTCGATAGATGATCCTTCGATCATCTTATCTGATCCTTCGACCAGACCTGCTGGTTTGGGTATATATACCCGTGTGTTGTGTTCATTTCACAAGTTAGACAAGTGAGACACCTAGACAGATCAGAAACATACACACACACTTAGAGAGAGTTTACAGGACTGATTTGTAAACATTGAGCTGTAACCGGACCTTTCATACGTTTAATACAAGTGGTGTTAATCGTTGAGTCTTGTGTGTTGATTATTTGCGTGTTCTATCTCGGTTTGCTATCTCGGTTGGATTCCGCACAACCGGGTTGGTTTGTACACAAGGATTAGGCGACTAGATCCTCCCCTAGCCGGACCTACAAAAAGCACTTCATGGGAATACTAAATGAATTCCATAATTCAGGCCGAATAGAGAGGGGATGTAATGCGTCATTCATAGCACTAATACCGAAAACCAGGGACCCAAAATCAGTCAATGAATATAGACCTATATCTTTGATAGGGGTGATATATAAAGTAATAGCAAAAATCCTCACAACAAGAATAAAAAAAGGTCATCCCATCCGTTGTGGCACCGGTACAAACGGCTTTTGTAGAAGGAAGATCAATTTTCGATGGACCTATGATCACAAGTGAAATAATATCATGGGCAAAAAAGAGAAGAAAAAAAATTTTTGTGTTCAAAGTGGATTTCGCGAAAGCATATGATTCAATAAGTTGGAAATTCCTATTGGCGAATCTAAAGGCGATGAACTTTCCGGGACAATGGAGGAAATGGATCGGAGCGTGCTTAAAGTCAAGCCGGGCCTCAATACTTGTGAACGGATCACCGACGAAAGAATTCAATTTACAAAGAGGATTAAGACAAGGTGATCCACTATCCCCGTTTTTATTTATTTTAGCAATGCAAGCACTTGACGTTATTATGACTAGGGCAAATGAAAGAAATGTTTTTCAAGGTATAAAATTACCTAACGAAGGTCCTTGCATATCTCATTTATGTTACGCGGATGACGTAATCTTTATGGGTGAGTGGTCCGAAACTAACATAGTAAATCTAAATAGAATTCTGCGTTGTTTTTATATGGCGACGAGATTGAAAGTGAATTTAAGTCAGTCAAGCTTGTATGGGGTGGGGATAGATGACGAAGAAATTGTAAGTATGGCCACTAAATTAAAATGTAGGAAAGGAGACATGCCGTTTGGGTTCCTTGGGTTGACGATAGGTGCAAACATGAAACGCGTAAAATATTGGAAACCGGTGATAGATAAATTTAACAAAAAATTGTCGGCTTGGAAAGCGAAATGCCTTTCATTTGCAGGAAGATTAATACTAGCTAAAGCAGTGATGGGAGCATTACCAAATTATTACTTATCGATGTATATAGCCCCTAGGAAAGTTATACAAAAATTGGAGTCGATTCGAAGGAATTTTGTTTGGGGCTCGAAAGAAGGAAAAAATAAAATATGTTGGATCGCATGGAAAACTATGATAAGGCCGAGGAAATACGGCGGTTTCGGAATGGGAGATCTGAGAAATACAAACCTAGCACTTTTGACAAAATGGGTTTGGAAATATAAGGCTAGACAGGAGGCATTATGGGCAAGTGTTGTTAAAGCTATACATGAAAATAAAAGAAGCCACACTTATCTTCCATTAAATAAAGGAGTTGCTGGAGTGTGGAAAGACATTTTGGCATCTTTTGAAGAACTAAAAAACAAAGGTGTCAATGTGAAGGAGAGATTAATGGCGAAAATAGGAGATGGAAAAACAGTGAAAATATGGCTGGATAGCTGGGCAGGAGGGATTCCTTTTAACGAGCGGTACCCGGACTTATTTAAGATCGTAAAAAACAAAAAATCAACAGTAGCGGAGTGTGCGACCAAGGTGGGGAATGAAATACAGTGGAATTTTCAATGGAAGAAACCTCCGATTAGCGACGTAGAATGGAACTAGTGGTCCGATATGTTAAACATGTTGAATAAAGCTAAAATGGAGACAAGACCAGATCGATGGGGCTGGAAGAATCAGGATTGGGAAATATTCACAGTAGCGGCAGTCAAAGGACTTATAGAGAAAGCGGATTCGGAACAAAACGAACAGTGGAATCACTGGAACACTTGGGTACCGGCAAAGATTAATTATTTCGTTTGGAGAGCAAGTATAGGAAGGATTGCAGTGAAGCAGGAGTTAAAGAAAAGAAACATAATACTAAACAGTGAGGTATGTTCGAGATGTGGAAGGTGGGAGGAATCGGTGCTGCATTTAATAAGTGAATGTATTATGTCAAAAGAAGTATGGAAGTACATCATTGAGTGGCTCAAACTACCTACTGACGCGGATGTAAGTTCATGCAAAAGAATCATGGAGTATCCCGAAGAACTTATAGGATCATCGGAGTGGAAGAAAGTAATAAAAACGGTTTTTCAAACAACAATGTGGCAACTATGGAGGGCAAGAAACGAAAAGGAATTCAGAGGATACACAAGAGATGGAAAGAAAATAGTGGAGGACATAAAAGAAGAGACTTTCCTATGGCTAAAATGCAGATCGAAACTTGAAGGATTAGTATGGGAGAGATGGGTAGATTTCAATGTAAGAGATGTAGTAAAATAAAAAATGTAGGGAAAGGGGGTACTTAATATGTTTCTGTCGTTTTTATTTTCTCTTTTTGTAGTGTAATATTGGGTTTTACAGCATATGCTGGCCCGGTTCTATAATCATAGAATGTTTTTGCCGTTCAAAAAAAAAATCTAAAGAAGATCAAATTGATTTCATAAATGCAACAAAATATAGAAAATTAATTGAATGTTTGTGATATCTCCCACATATAAGACCAAGCATTAATTATGCAAATAATTTGTAAGTCGTTATATGGGGAACCACATATGACACATAGGCAAGCTTCAAAGTACCTTATAAGATACATCAAAGGAACTCTGATTATGGAATAATATATGACAAAGGTCAAAGGAAGAAGTAAAGACTTAGAGCATTCACATCCTAACCATTAAATTATGTGAGGAGAGGTTTTTATATTATAAAGGGTATAAAAAGTGGTTGTGAGTAGAGGAGAGAGAAAATGTTACTGTTCATCTGTATATTTGGGGGGACACTGTTCACCCGTTATAATTTTTTAATATATTTTGAAAGTGGTTGTGAGTGGAAGTGAGAGAAAAATGTAATCATAATATTATTTAATTGAAAGGAGAGAGAAAAAATATTTGTTTTTAGTGGAAATATATTAACATAGGAGTTGTTTTTTAGTGGAATGTATGTATAATTTGATGGATTGGATGTGAATGCTCTTAAAAGGCTAAATTGATAGCAATTATGGTGTAGATCCCAATGATAGTAAAGGAACTACTGGAATAATATTTTACTACAACGATGGACCTATAACTCGGGCAAGTCATAAACAAGCATTTGTGGCCCTATATTCATGAATACGAATTTATGTCCACAAAATCTGCAGGTTGTCAAACACTATGGATACAAGGATTACTAAGTGACTTAACTAGAGAGAAGCCAAGTAAAGTAACACTACGAGTAGACATCAACCTTACTTACAAAGAACCTTGTATTTCATGGAAGATCGAATAAATACAATATATCACTTCATTGGATAATGCAATGAAAATGAGAAAAATCAAGTTGAACATGTAAGTGGAGAATAAAGCCGACATTCTAACTAAAGCTTGCCTAGGATAAATTTCTTTGAAATGAGGAGCTTGATTGGACTCAAGGAGCTTGGAAAGATACATCAAAACTAGGGGGAGAATGTTGGTATAATTTAGATCCTAAGTTTATAACTACTAGTTTTATTATTAATGTTAACGTAAGTTTGGATGGTTAAGGTAGTTAACCAACATAACATTTGTATTACAATCACGATGGTTAAATGGGTATAATTACTCTCAACCAGTCTTGATTTGAATCTAATGCAAGTTATATATTTTAACAATTCTCTCTTATTATATTCGATCATCTATCATTTTTAATAACCAATGCTGAATACATAGAAGCAAGTTTAGTAGCATATCAAATAACGTTGTTAAGACAGTTGTTGAGTGAACGTATGCAAAACATGAAGTAGCAACACCCTTGTTTTGTGAGAACAATCAACAATTTTTCTAAGAATTAATCACGCACATCATGATCGCTGAAGCAAGAACATAGACATAATGTATCATTATATAGGAAGTTTGGTGGAACAAAAGCTTGTAGAGTTGTGATATTTCTCTACACAAGAACAATTGGGCAGACTTGTTCACCAAGTCTTTACCGAGGGAGCAACTTTGCTATTTGGGGGGACGACTAGGCGTGAAGACCATTTTTAATTAAAGAGGAGAGTTGAGATAATTCAAAATGGTTGGTTATTGGTGTCTTAATTGTTGATATAAGGTTGTAATTACATCCACAGTCAAGTCTTAATAATTTCCTATGTCTTAGCTTATTTTATGTTTTATTTCTTTATATTCCCTTCTAATGTTTATATGTTATGTTTTCCATGTTTCGCCTATTAAAACGCAACAACCTATAGATTAAGAATCATCAAATATTTCTTTGAGTTCTCCGTGACTCCGTGCATTTAGTTAATCATCTAATCACAAACACCAACAAACTGTTGAAGAGATTGTGGAAAGAGATTAAGTGGAGCAAAGTGAATTTGCTTTTGAGCAATAGCAAGTGGGGCTTACATGGCAACTTATACCCGTTTTGCGTCCATTTCGGTCTTCCACTAAAAAAAATATTAATCAGTTCGAAGATCTGTTTTAGCAAAGTTTCACCATATAAACCAGCTAAATTAAACAAAACGCAAATCACAAAAATGTCGTTTGATGAAAGCATTTTAACTAAATAGCTTCTGAGTAAAACTCTTACCACTAAAAGTCTTATTTCTTGTGAGTACAACTTTTTTTTTTTAAATAGATTGTGCCATGCATCAGCAAAGCCTAAATACTCTTGCTTCGTTTAAGCCACATGTGAACACGGGTTCCTTACTTTTGCGTTTGTAGGTCCCTCTCGAGGATGAGATAAAACCTTATCCTTGTTATATCAAACACACTAGCGAGTGCGGAATCCAAGCTAGCATGCAACCGAGACTTTATACGAGAACAAGCACAAACACAACACGCAAGATTCACCGATTAACACCACTTGTATTAATACGAATGAAGGGTCCGGTTACAAGCTCAATGTTTACAGAAGTATTCTATAAACTCTCAAAGTGTGTGTGTGTGTGCTCCTGTCTCTCTCTGTCTTCCTCTTGTGTCTCCTTTTGAAGTGAACACAACACACGGGTATTTATACCCGACACAGATCGTCTGGTCGAAGGATCAGACAGACTGATCGAAAGATCATCTGTCGACCAGAAACAGCTCGAAGGATCAACATATACCACGAAAGATGTGATCTTTCGTGGTCCATCCTTCGACTTCGAAGGATATCTTTCGAGCTCATCATCATCGAAGGATATAAGTAATCCTTCGATGACCATCCTTCGACTCAAACATCTTTCAACCATGTGCTAACTGTTTGGTCAAGTCAAACCAGGAGGATGGTTGACTTGGTCAAACTTACATCGAATGCACATAAAAACAAACCTAAGACGTAACTCAGACTAACACAAGACATCGTTTTGAATCATGACGAAATACAGACAAAGTACAGACATAAGTGCACCAACAAACTCCCCCTTGGCTGTAGCTTTGTCTCGATTTTCGTTCTTGTAGGTCTTCGTGTCTTCAAGTCTTTGACTTCTTTTCACGTCTTCAATGTCGGATGATCTTCAAAGTCTTCACGTCTTGAAAGTAGAAAGTGTATCAACAAACTCCCCGTTTCATGTAGAAAGTGTGTTGACAAACTCCCCCTTAGATTGAACTCTCCATTGAGTCATGCTCGTGAATCGTTGACTTGTCAATTCTTCAGATCCTTGTGGTGTTGATGAAGGGACAGCGGCAACTCGATCATTTTATCCTTTGAGTGCCTCCACTTCGTGTCTTCATTCCAAAGCTTTTCATCGAACATGTTCTCCTCGCCTTTAGCATCTGCACATGCAAGAAAGCTAAACGCATAATGAGAACAACCGCTTGGAATATAGTTAACATTTAAACTAACGACACATAAGAGATCAAATCTCAATCAAACACCAACCGACAGCAGTTTGAAAGTTTAGAAAAATATTCATTTTAATCCTTTAACTTTCAAAACTCGTTAACTTTGACTGTTTATGAAGATGCAATTGTTTTCTAGCTTACGATCAGAAATTTGGGTAGGATAGACTCGAGTTCCAACATCGGTCAATCAAAAATAAACTAGAAGAAAAATCTTTTTGGATTTTATAAAGTTTATATTAAAACACACCTAAAATCCTTTTTGAAATTTTCATTTTTCAAATGTAAAGATGGAAAGCAATAAATAAATATATACAAAGATGCATAAACAGGAAACATTAAATAAATATTTACAGACATTCTTTTTGCGAGTTTCGAGGGTAAGAGAATCATATCAGTGTACGGTCATGCCAAAACGCTCTTGTTGTTCTTTTAGTTAACATTAAGATAAGCATCCTATAACGATTATCGGTATTGTTGTCCACTTAAGCTCAGCTTATCATTTGTAATCATGGCGAGGGGATACGTTAAGGTATAATTTATACTTACCGACCGGTGTTCATCCACATCACGACACATTCCCGTATCAAGGTATGCACGAGGATTCATCTTACCGGTGAGTATACCGATTATCATCTGTTTGACCGTATATGATGTGAGATTCTCACTTATTTGATTTGAAAACAAGCCCTATGTGATATAATCACTTATTGATGAGGAACTTGATTTTCGATGCATGAGGGCACAGGAGCAAGTCCGTGAACAGGTCAGTACTTTCGTACAGCAGAGAGACGAACTTGACTCCCGGATGAATGTGATATTTTATCACTTATTTGATTGGACATGTGATTGTTGATCACTTATTGAGGTCGTATGCAGTATGTACACGTATGTATGGTATCATGGAAGATCTAGACTTGCGTCCCCGTTATTTTTCGGTAAAAGATACAACCATGATACCCAGATGATAAGCAGCAAAAAGACCGAATATCTCAGAACCTCGGCAATCTCTCAAACGAAATTTCGGTACTAAGACCATATGCCAATGAATGGTTCCCACCTGGTCTTCAGTCGATTTAAGTTTATATCACCCTGCACACTTTAAAATGATTGTGAGCCTACCGATACATCTTATATAGAGCTGCTTATCGTTTTTCATTTAAGGTTTAAAGAGGTTTAGACAGACCACTGATGTACTATCATATTCTCTTTTGCTCGCCAGGAAACTCATTTTTGTTTTTCTATTGTTTTTGTGTTTTTGAAATTTTTCGATGTTTTTGGATTTTCAGATTTTGGATTACTCCCCCTAAAATCAACAAACTAAAATAAATTTAAAACACAAAGGTATTTACAAAAATGATTTTCCGATGTTGGTTAACTCATGTTTTACCTCAATGCCGTTTACCAAAATTAAGTTTTAATCAGAAATGATTTAGCGAATTTTGGAAAAATCAGTTGGCATGTCGGTAAGCGGTGCGGACCATGACAACATTGTCTGGTCAAAGAGTGCTGTATGAGATAATAATTCACAACGCAGCTTAAATATCGACAAGTATAGGAGAGATTAGAAATTTTAAGACCGTATCCTGCAACTGCTTCATGCATTGCCAGGAATTTGAGTGCTCTCCCAAACTGGATATCCACCCGGTGTGGATTTCAAAGTCGATTCTTTGTAGCTACTGAGAACTCTCTTGACAGCAACAAGATCATAAACCTTTGGGTCCGGCTGGTCGTCCACATTGCACCAGCGAAGGTCTTTGTCTTTCTCTTTCAGAAGTAGTGTGCGGTTGTTCAACCCATGCCAAGGCATCCGCACACCTGGTTGGTTTGTTCAACAAACACATTTTCTTCAATCACACCACGAAGAAATGTACACTGCACATTCATCTTGTAGATTGTTGAACTTCAGACGTGCTGCAGGTGCGTACATTTTGATTTGAATCTATCCCGGGGACCCGATCAAAGCCTTGAACATTCACATTTTGAAATGATTTTCATTTTGTCGAAGCTTTTCAATCTCTTTCAACAGACATTTCTGTTTCCCTGTACTTTTTCTCTCCATCAAAGGCAGCAATTTCTTCTGTTGCCTATTTTGTGCAAGGATGCTCCACTATCAACAATCTTACGACTATCGAAAGTTCCTCCTGGAATATCCTACACACTCACTCAAAAATTAGTTGGAGAGAGGGACCCAAGCCTTTGTGGACTTGGGTCGTCCTTGATCATCAAGAAAAGTGATTTCAATCACTTGATGATTAGGAAAAAGAACCTGTGGTGCTCCCCCTGACTGAATTACCTGTTTTTGTTTCCAAGCTGTTTGTCCTTTACCAGTATTTGTATTAATTGTTTTAGCATTTACTGGTTTTACAGTTTTAGGTTTTGCTTGAACAGGTTTTTCTTCTTTGACCTCTGATTTTAAGGCCTTTTCAATTACCTTTTGATTCTTTTGTTTTAACTTCTTTTCCCTTTCTTTCAAGACACGTGGGTCTTGTTTCGGGGAAAGTGATCGTTTTTGGTAATTGGTTTCTTGGGGAGCACTTGTTTTTGCCTTCAACTTTTGCAGGTATGGGCAGTATCTTACAATATGCCCAATTGTGCCACACTCAAAACACATTCTCCGCTCTACAAACCTCGGAGAAACATGTTGATGATCAAACGGAGAACCAGACAATGAACTTTGTGATCTAGACGTGCTTGGACCTAAATCACATCCGTTGGTGTGTTGGGTGTAATTATTCTGATCATTTCGTTTTAAAATTCTAACTTGTTTTACAAAATCAACGTTAGATTTTTCTTGAAATGTTTCAATTTTATCTGAACCCGTGGATCCAACAAAGTTCATTTTCGGTTCTCGTTTCTTAACAGAAGCTCTTTTGTTCTGCACCTTTTGTTGTTGAACCTTTGGTTGTTCAGTCTTAGCCTGCTGAACTTTAGGTGCTTGGACCTTCTTGTTCTGAGCCTTCTTTCCCTGTACTTTACCCTTTCCTGAGTTGACTTGTTGTTTTCGCTCAATTGGTAGTTTTTGGTTTCCGTATTGTTTTCGAATTTGTTCACACGGAATTGGATCACATTGAGTGACGGTAATTTTGCCACTTTTGTTCCCCAAAAACTTATCAGTACATCCTTCAAAAATTTGCTCAATTAAATCTTGATTTACATTTTTAATTGGAAAATCTTTGTTAGAGTAGATTTTGCTATCTCCTTTGAGCGTGTACAACAAGTTATTCTCTTCACTGCTAGATACAAGGGACTCCATTGATTTTGACATATCAGTCTTACTCGGTTTCACTGGTGGATCACACAGGATGTGATTCTCGATTGGAATATCTGTTGTAACCGAGTTAGACTGTTGTTTCACAATTACTTCAGATTCATCATCCGAAGAATCAGCATCCTCAACAGTGGGAGGACTCTGTTCCTTAACACATGATGAATCTGTCACATTCTCAGATTCAGATTCAGTTTCAGATTGACCTGAGGATGATGTACCAGTTGTGAACCCGAGGCCTGCTGCAAAATCATCTAGATTGAGTGGCACAGTAGGTTCAAAACGGGGCATATCCTCGTCATCAGGCAATTTGGAGTAATTGTGATTCATTGGGGGAGGACATGATTTGAATCCAATACATTGTTTATCCCCCTTTTTCTTTTGAACATCAATAATGTGATCCAATACATAGCGGGAATTGGAATAGCTTTCCAGTTTCTGCTTAATTGTCTCACATTCACATCGAGCTGTTGCCAACTCTACCATTTGCTTTTCAATTGTGTCAATAAGATTATTGTTAGCATGTTGTTTTCGCAAAACAGCCTTTTGTAATTCTGAAACATCATGTCTTAATGACGCAATTGTTGCTTTAAATTCCTTTTCATTTCTGGTTAAAAACGAGTTAGCTTCAGCTGCTTTAGAAAGATCTACAATCAATTCTTGATTGTGTTTGGATATGATTTAAAACTGACTTTCCTGTTCAGCATATTTAACATTTAAACTATCACAATTTTCACAGCTAACTACAGTGGGTTCATCGACACATACCTGACCTGATGAACTGTCGACATTAGCCATAAAGGCTGAATGGAGAGAAGACGAAGAGTAAGCAGCTTGATCCATCAAATTAGATCTTCTTTCAGTTCCTGCTGCAGCTTCTTCCAAGAGCTCATCAATATCTGCATCGACTGACGCACTTGATGTCTCATCCACATGATCATTTCCTGAAGTGGAGGATTCTTCATCTGAGCTTCCACTATAACCAGAACTGTCTTCATCTTCAGAAGATGCAACACCATTGGTGGAAGATTCTCCACCACTGGCGTGCTTTAAATCCTTTACGACTTCAGCAAAACATGCTGTTCCACCATTTCCTCCTTCTCCAAGCTGAAGCGACCAATCACAACCCTCATCTATTTGAACCACCAGCCCCCGGTTGGCATTTGATGACCCTGCTTGGCCTTGGTTGTTGACAGGTATCAACGTACGAACATTGTTCCCGTTCTGGTTCTGCTGGTTGCCTTGATTTCTGAACGGATTTTGATTTCCATGCTGAGCTGGTCTTGTGCATTCCCTTTTGAAATGACCCCGTTCGCCACAGTTAAAGCACTTGACAGCTTGCTTGTCGAACCCATACTTGGTGTCTTTCTTGTTTTCCAAGTTGGTTCTCCCCGTCCTTTCCATAAATTCCTTTGCTCTTCGAATTGCACTAGCAAGAGCCCATTTGATATCCATCATTTCAAACTCTTCTTTATCCACTTGCTGATAATCTTCATTGGTTAGATTGACATTCCCAATCTGACCTGCGATCAATCCACTATAAGCACTAACCAAGGTATTCAACATCTCCATATGCTCCATGGCTACTTCGACACTGACTTTGGAAAAGTTGGAAGTGTCTAATCTGACTGTGTTAGGATTGGAAGTGGCTTGAAAGTTTGAAGAGCTTCCATAAAACCCTTGCTGTTGCGGTTGTTGCTGCTGAGCTGTCGGTTGCACATTCGGTCTTGAAAACATCGTGTAGGCTGAAGGATCAAACTGATCTGTTGTTGAAGGTCCGGTGTTAGAAACGAAAGCTGTTTGAAGCTTCGCGTGTTGAGAAGCTGGTCTTTCTCCACTGATACCTCCTGCAATCCCAAAGTACATTTCTGGATTTTGAGGAGTTTGTGTTCTTTTTGCCTTCAGCTTTTCTTCTACATCCTTATTCTCCAATCTTTGAATTAATTCATAAACGGTGATTGTTTCTAAAACACCATTTTCTTTGAGAATTTCAAGATAACTGCTCCACTTTGCTGGTAAGCTATCAGCGAATCTCTTCACCAATTCTTGTGGAGTGGCAGTGACTTTAAAAGCAAACATCTCACTCAACAAATGATGGAACCTTGTAGATAACTCTGCCAAAGTCTCATTCTCCAAACACGTAAATCCTTCAAACTCTTTCTTCAGTAATTCTTGCTTGATCTTTCTAGATTGAGCATTTCCTTCACACCGTAACGTGAGCATATCCCACAAGCTTTTAGTAGTCGTGCAGTAAACAAACTGGTGATAAATGTCTTTGTGAAGAGCTTGTGTGAGAATCATGAATGCTTTCTTTTCTAACTCAAACTTCTTCTTATCTTCTTCAGACAAAGTGCTGTAAGTTTGTGGATTAGATCCTGCAACTTCCAGCTCATTTTCAAAGGCTGTGAAGAAGCACATCCATAGATCTTGACCTTGTCCCTGAACATAAGTTCTCAGCCTTTCTTTCCACCATCCCCAATCATTGATGTGATTTAACTTTGGCGGTTTTGTGCTTGTACCAGTTTCACTGTCATTCTGCATCATAGATTGAATGTTGTTGCTTTGATTTGTGACCAAAGCCCATTGATTTGCAGTTATCATTGCAGCTTGAGGTGGGGCAATAGCTCGCATCCATGCATTTTTGTCGAAATCTGACGTAGATTGCGTAGATTGCATAGCTGATGATTGTGGAGTCGAAGTTATTTGAGTCCATGCGGTTGGATCCCACTGACCGTTTGTTCCAATTTTATGAAAATTAATATATTAAGTGAAAATTGATTTAAAAATGAAAACAAGTTTTCTATTTAAAAATTTAATTTTCACAAACTATGTTAATTTCAAATGATAACAACCAGCCGAAAGATCCTTGATCGAAAGACCTGAAAAACACAAACTGTTAGACTTAAACAAACAAGGATCGAAAGATCAACACCTGTTCGAAGGATCAACAGTGTTCGAAAGATCACTGTTGAGTTTCGAACAATGTTTTCGAAAGATTCTCCAATCGAAGGATCCTTATCTTTCGAAAATGAACTGTAGACCGAAAGATATATGTTTCGAAAATATTCCTTGGACCGAAAGATAAGTCTCACACTTCGAAGGATGCTCGAAGGATGACTATCTGTCGAACCTCCTTTGGTCGAAAGATGATCTTTCGACTTCGAAGGATATCTTTCGAACAGCTCTGACACGGTTGACAAATGTGACAGGTTGGTGAAAAGTTGACGGGTTGGTGAGAACTTTCGGCAGAAAGTATGTTCAGACCATATCTTTCAGGTCTGAATATGCAGACTTTCACCAACCAGGTAAGGATCCCAATATTTTAATCAGAAAACAACTTCCAACACAAACAAACACTTTGTAATTTAAAATTTTTAAGATCAAAAGTGTAAAATATCAAGAACCAACTCGAACAAAGGATGAACCAAATGAAGAACAGCCCAGAAATATATGAATATTCTGATGAACCGAAGGTTTTCTGAAACCCGATTTCAGCCGAAACTTCACTAAAAACCAATGTTTAACATGTGACAATGAGAGATAACAAGGTTTTATGACAAACACAAGGCAAAATAACAAGATTTTCCAGAAAAATATAAACTTTAAAAATCCGAAACACACCCGAAAACACTCGGTTTTAACAAGGAGAAGAGCCAAGGCTCTGATACCACTTGTAGGTCCCTCTCGAGGATGAGATAAAACCTTATCCTTGTTATATCAAACACACTAGCGAGTGCGGAATCCAAGCTAGCATGCAACCGAGACTTTATACGAGAACAAGCACAAACACAACACGCAAGATTCACCGATTAACACCACTTGTATTAATACGAATGAAGGGTCCGGTTACAAGCTCAATGTTTACAGAAGTATTCTATAAACTCTCAAAGTGTGTGTGTGTGTGCTCCTGTCTCTCCCTGTCTTCCTCTTGTGTCTCCTTTTGAAGTGAACACAATACACGGGTATTTATACCCGACACAGATCGTCTGGTCGAAGGATCAGACAGACTGATCGAAAGATCATCTGTCGACCAGAA
The DNA here is from genome assembly GCA_030545235.1 of Helianthus tuberosus. Classification (NCBI taxonomy): domain Eukaryota; kingdom Viridiplantae; phylum Streptophyta; class Magnoliopsida; order Asterales; family Asteraceae; genus Helianthus; species Helianthus tuberosus. Next base: position 27,907 of record JARYGA010051318.1, read on the forward strand.
ACAGCTCGAAGGATCAACATATACCACGAAAGATGTGATCTTTCGTGGTCCATCCTTCGACTTCGAAGGATATCTTTCGAGCTCATCATCATCGAAGGATATAAGTAATCCTTCGATGACCATCCTTCGACTCAAACATCTTTCAACCATGTGCTAACTGTTTGGTCAAGTCAAACCAGGAGGATGGTTGACTTGGTCAAACTTACATCGAATGCACATAAAAACAAACCTAAGACGTAACTCAGACTAACACAAGACATCGTTTTGAATCATGACGAAATACAGACAAAGTACAGACATAAGTGCACCAACAGCGTTAGGAAAATTTTAAAATGCTTCCTTTAAGCCACATGTGAACACGGGTTCCTTACTTTTGCGTTAGGAAAATTTTAAAAATAAAAAGATGAAAAGAAAAGTATAATAAATATATTCAATAACTTTTTTATTCGTTGTTAATATATAATTCTAAAAACCATTTTAAGTATTTAAGGACTAATTTATTAAATATTTATAAACATGAAAATGTTTAAACTTAATTTTTTTATAAGAGTAAATTTCACTTTTTGTCCTTTATGTTTGCACTGAATTTTGAAACGTGCCCTTTAAAACTTTTAGTTTCCACTTATGTCAAAAAAAACACATGTTTTGTATCAATTTATGTCCTTTCCACCAAACTGAGTTAATTTACTTAGTTAGGTTTATTTAATGCAAGGGTATAATTGTCATTTTAAGGTTGATTGCAGCTGTGTCCCTTTATATTCTTCACAACGCATAATTGTCCTTCTAATTTCACTTATCGATCTCAATCATCCTCCTAATTTCTGCAATCAAACTTCGACGATGAACCCTAATTCAGACACCAATGGAAGACAATTTATGATCCGACAACACTTATCCCAATCTGATATCGATGGTCTTGTAGTCAATAAAATTGCACTCTCCTTCGACATAAGCCCTATCGGGAAATCGGGTGAATTTGCCACTGTGATGAAGCTTAATGGTGAACAGACGTGGGAATCCCACTGCATTATGCAATGATCGATTAGTATTATGCAATGATCAATTAGTATTATTTATAATTTCAATAAGCGAAACTCAAAACCCTAAAAATTACCGTAGAAGGCAACGATATCAGATTGGGATAAGTGTTGTCGGATCATAAATTGTCTTCAATTGGTGTCTGAATTAGGGTTCATCGTCGAAGTTTGATTGCAGAAATTAGGAGGATGATTGAGATCGATGAGTGAAATTAGAAGGACAATTATGCGTTGTGAATAATATAAAGGGACACAGCTGCAATCAACCTTAAAATGACAATTATACCATTGCATTAAATAAACTAACTAAGTAAATTAACTCAGTTTGGTGGAAAGGACATAAAGTGATACAAAACATGTGTTTTTTGGACATAAATTGAAACTAAAAGTTTTAAAGGGCACGTTTCAAAATTTAGTGCAAACATAAAGGACAAAAAGTGAAATTTTCTCTTTTTATAATTATCAAAAGAAAGTTAAAAATATTGAAGTTTAATTTTAAATCTTTATAGTATGTATGTTTTTTAATCTTAAAAAAATAAAGACATAGGCGCATGCTTTAAAAAAAGCAAAATGCTAAAATCATTTCTGAGATCTCTTTAGAGACGTTATAGCAAGTGGTGTAACGTCTTTAGAGAGGTTTTAGCCTTTTCACTTCTTTTTGTCTTTTCTACCACGATTTTTAAACAAAAATAACTTTTTCATATTATAATTTATTGTTTATGTTTTTTTTTTTTAAATCGTGGGGGAAAAAATGCTGACACAATACTGCATCTCTAGAGATGCTTCAGGCAGTGGCGGACCCAGAAATTTTTTCATGGAAGTGCGGAAAATTTTTAAAAATTTTAGGCACCAAGGTATATAAGTAAAAAAATTGGTTCGTATCGGGTAGGTTCGAGTCGGGTCGGGTCATGTAAAACAAAAGAACATCATACTAAACTTGTATAATCATCAAAACATGTCAAAGTTTGTTATACACATAATTAAAACATCGCCCTATGGGTTTTTATTTTTTGAAATCCATCCAAAACATCATCTAAATCTACTTTCTTAAGCACACTAAAAATCATCTAAACATCATATACACCATTAAAAAAAACCATCAGGTCTGATCGTATATAATCCACCAAAAAAAGACAAAGTATCTTAATCATCACTAACAAAATATACATATATAACCCACCACAAAATAACATATCATCACTAACAAGAAGCACACATGTCTCCTGCCATCAAAAATTCACTTCCGGTGGCTACCGGTTCCGTCCCACCCCACCAAAAATCAACCAAAAAATCAACTAAAAATCATCAAAAATAACAAAGAAACTTACCTGTGTTCGATCGGCGGTGGTATGATGGCTGATTACGGAGGTATGCGGCTGTTGTTGTCGGTGATGTTCTGATCCCTGGCGTGCGTGCAGGGATGATAGAGAGCGGGAGAGAATATGTAAGGGTTTTGGGCTTGTTTTTTTTATTTTAGTTTGAAATATATATTGGTGATTTGTTGGGTTTGTTTATTGGGCTAAGACTTAGTAGTGGCCTAGTTAAAGGTATTGGGTTTTTGGGTTTAGTTATTTAGGTATTAAAAGTTATATTATTTAGGTAGTGTTTTTAAAAAAAAAAAAGAGTTTACTAAAAAAAATTTAAAATATAAATTGATAACACTTTTTACCTAAGGGGTGCGGACGAAAAATTTCAAGGGGTGTGGACGGGATTTTCGACAGAACTTAGCACTAATTTTTTTTTTCCTGGGGGTGTGCCCGCCCACCTTGGGCTAGCCTTGGGCGGGCCTTAATTCCGCCCCTGGCTTCAGGTGACTATTTTCTTAATTGTTTTGGATCAATGTCTATTTTTGTGAATTTCCCATAAAAGAATTATAAAATTGTTTGGGTAATGATATGTTGTTGCTTTTTCCCTGTACTTAATCCATAATCATTCCATGCACTATATAAAGCACCTAATAAATGTAAAATAAGAGATACCTGCGTGGCTTTTATCTACGTAGAAAACCTAGAAACATCTCAAGTCCAAGAATGGTTCAACCCGAATCACTATTGGATCTTGTTATTGATTCTCCATGCATCAAACAACAAGAACAACCCATAGAGAAATCAATTCCTAATAAACAAGAAAAAGACTCAAAGCCTTCAATTCTAGTTAGTATTAATGCAAGCTACTTCAGGATTTGTATATCCCTTAGTGGTCAAGCATTGTTATGGAAAAAACTTAGTGCAAAAACAGACATCCCACCAACATTTGATAACTTGTTTATCAAGTTACCATCAACTGCTTTTCTCCTCATATGGTGTCTATCTGTTGGCATATTGGTGTGTCTCTCAACCCTCTACACTATGAGGTGCATTTTCTACTTCAACATGGTGAAAGCCGAGTTCAAACACCATATAGGAGTAAATTACCTTTTTGCACCTTGGATATCATGGCTCCTATTGCTTCAATCAGCTCCTTCATTCATTTTTCATAATAAATACTCTTATGAGTATGTATGGTGGCTACTTATAATTCCTGTGGTAGGCCTTGATGTTAAGGTGTACGGGCAATGGTTCACAACAGAAAAGCGGTTTTTATCGATGGTGGCTAACCCTACAAGCCAACTGTCTGTGATAGGGAATTTTGTAGGAGCCCATGCAGCTATTAAAATGGGGTGGAGAGAAACTGGTGCTTGTTTGTTTACATTGGGACTTGCTCATTATATGGTGGTTTTTATCACCCTTTATCAGCGGTTATCGGGTAGCAATCACCTCCCATCCCGGCTCAGACCGGTTTTCTTCCAGTTTGTGGCCACCCCGAGCATGGCAGCCTTAGCTTGGAAGTCCATTAATGGAAGCTTTGATATCCAATGCAAGATGCTCTTTTTTCTATCGTTATTTTTGTTTACATCGTTGGTAAGTTTGTCCGATTGTTAAAAAATGGTTGGCGTAGGAAAAGTTGGGCCAAAAAACATGTGTGGGAAATGTGTAGGAAATTTTTTAAAAATAATAATAAGTGGTTGGAAAGGCATAAGAAAAGTTTTTTTTAAATGCTATATGTGAACTTGTGTCTGAAATGCGTAGGGGAACTAAAATAAAAATAAAATAAAAAAGTGGTTTGAAATGTGTAGTATAACCCTTTTTTGTAGGGAGTTCTTCCTACTGTTTTGTAGGCGTTTCTTACGCATTTTCGACGAATTTTGGTGTTGGAAAAGATGGCTGTTTTCTAATAGCATTTTCTTTTGTTTGGTTTTAAAGATGAACTAATTCTGAATTGGGCTATACGAAACAGGCTAGCCGGCCGATGCTATTTAAAAAATCGGTGAAAGAGTTTAGTGTGGCATGGTGGGCTTTCTCCTTCCCGCTTACCTTTCTTGCTCTGGCTTCGACAGCATACGCTCAACAGGTGAACTCTGTCACAGCAATCGCATTGGCAGCGGTTTTATCAGCAATTTCTGTGCTTGTTTTCCTCTTCCTGTTAGTCTTCTCCACAATAAAGATTGATGTGCTTCTAAACAATCCGATCCTCAAATTCCCTAGTGATTCAGTTTCAGTATAAAAAAATTGTACATTAATTTAAATTACGTTCTCTCCTTTAATGGCTAGATTTGTTATATATGCATACAATAAGGAGTTAACGGAGTAAAGATGGCGTTGAAATATATATAGTTCCTTTTTTCAACAAAGTTATTAAGCAAAATCAATTAATTATATGACTTATAAATACAAGCAGAGGATAACCAACACTAAACAGAAGCACTATATATTAGTACCCACTGGACCTACACAGATGTCAAAAACATGCATAAGACCTACTTGATCTCACTCCCTAATATTATTACATTCAATATGAAAATACATAGCAACATAGGCGGTTTTATGTGGGCCTGCAGGAGTCTAGGATACCCATCAACTTTCTTGATAAAGTGCAAAAAAAATTTTCTCCTTTTAATATACTGGATACCCCTAAATGTATGCATGGTTAAAAAAAAATCTCCATTTTATGAAAGTAACTCACTACCTTCTACAACTAACATGTAAATAATGGAACGACAAAATCTGTTGGTTGATATATACATTTGCAGCGGAATCAATTGATGATTTAGAATTCATGGTGATCAAAGAAATGTGCACGAATATTTTGGAGGACAAGA